>ML660204.1:3500227-3708754 GCA_007570785.1 Antilocapra americana | reverse complement strand
CCCCATCCATCTCCCCACGTGGTCTCTCGGCGCCCCCTGCAGGTCCCCCTCCACTCCCTCATCCATCTCCCCACGTGGTCTCTCAACGCCCCCTGCAGGTCCCCCTCCACACCACCCCCTCAGCTTCCCCCTCATCTCAGTGCCCTTTGTAGGTCCCTCTCCTCTCTCCCTTCAGCCATCCCCACTGGCCACTGTCTCAGCACTACCTGCAGCTCCCTGGCAGCTCTCACCTCCTCTCCCTCACTTTCTGCCCCCTCCACCATCCTCTCCCCAGGCCACGCCCCTTGCATGCTGTTTTCCCCCCTCCCCTCCCCCCCTGGTTTCCCACTCTGCGCCTGCGCACTGCCGTCTTTGACCCTCGCACCCAGTCGGCGGGCAGCAGCAGGCAGTGGCCGGCAAGCATGCAGCACGAGGCGGATTCCGGGGGACTTGGCGGGCTGCGCGTCCAGGCCCCGCTTCTTGGGTGAGGATCCTCCCCATGGGGGCCAGACTCCAGCCTCCTCCAGAGGAGGAGCTGCTCCGCGTGGGCGCGGGAGTGGGAGTGGGCGGGATGGCGGGAAAGGTTCCTGAGAGCTGCACCAGAGAGGTGGGGGAGGGGCCCAGCCATGGAGGGGCCAAGCCGGGAGAGATGGTCCAGGAGGGAAATATGCCCCAGGCCTGGAGGGGGCATGTGGTGAGCCTGAGTCCTGAAGGCCAAGGCTGCGTGGGTAGAGGCCCTAGGCCTGAAACCTCCATGGCTCAAAGGGTGCTCAATCTGGAACTGTGCCCTGGTGCGAAGCTGGTTCAAGCCACCTTTCTGGACCTGGGAAAGCCTGGGCAGTATCAAGCCTTCCAGGCCTGAAACGTGCATTTGCTGAAAGCTTGCCCAGACTCAGATCTTTTGGTTCTAGAGTCTTCTAGACAAACACCTACTTTAGCCTAAATCCTGCTTAGCCTCAGCCCCTTCTCAGCCTAGGCTGAGTTAACTTAGTCCTGACCCATGTGAGCCCCCAAGTCTTTTCGGGGCTGGAACCTTATCAGGCTTTGATCAGCCCCACAGCCTAGTAGGCTGAACCCCCGCCCCAGACAGGCTTGCTTCTTTCTCTGACAGAGGTGGAGTCATAATGGCAGGGGCTGTGCTCTCTGTCCCCCCTGAGCAGTTCACCCAAATCAAAGAACCAGAGTTGATACCAGACAGGGCCCTGGAGGAGGAGGAAGAAGAGGAAAATGACAGAGTGTGCCGAGTAAAGGAACAGCCGGGCTCCGCGGGTTTGGAGATGGAGAGGGCTCAGGGGCCTCTCCAGACCACAGTCCTGGAGGAGGTGCCAGAGCTGGTGTTGGCTGACCCGGAGGAGAGCGAGAGGCACATCCTGACCCTGCAGACCGTGCACTTCCTCTCGGAAGAGGCTGAACTGCAGGACCTCAGCTGGCTGGATCCCCAGCAGGAGGACAAGATGCAGGTGACGGTATACCAGGCTGGTAATGAGGTGCAGTCACTGGTGTGGCTCAGGGAGGCAGCCCAGCAGAGCCTGCACCAGTGTGTCCTCAATGTCCAGGAGGAGGTATACTCGCTGCAGGAGATGGAGGTGATGCAATTTCAGCTTCTGGAGAAGAATGTGACCAGGACCGGTGAAGACTCTAAGTCTGCAGTGAGCCTGGAAGAAAGCACTGGATCCATAAAGGTACACCTGGTTTTAAGAAAAGGAAGGGGAAGCCAGAAAACTATTTTGTAGAGTTCTCCTTCCCTGGATTGGGAAGATTCCTTAGAAAGGCATGGCTACCCGCTCCAGTATTCTTGCCTGGAGAATCCCAAGGACAGTGGAGCCAGGCGGGCTATAGTCCATGGAGTTGCAAAGAGTCAGAAATGACTGAGCGACTAACTTGTGCAATATTTATTACATATGGACAAGCGGTTTAAATTGTGTATTTTAAGCATAGGGACTTCTCAGGTGGTCAGTGGTTAAGACTTCTCATTTCAATGCAGAGGTTGCAGGGTTGATCCCTGGAAGCTAAGATCCCGTGTGCCTTATGGCCAAGAAGCCAAAACATGAAACAGAAGCAATATGTTAACAAATTTAATAAAGATTTTAAAAATATGGTCACATCCCCCCCTAAGAAAAAGATAAAATTAAACACAATGAAAATATGCCCCAGAAAAATCATGGAGGAACTTGTGCAGTTTTTTTAGAGTTTAAGAAGTTACACTAATTAGAATACGATCAGCTCCGTTGAGTTTTTAAACTGTATTAATGTTCCATTCAAATCCTTGATGCTTAATGATTACAGTTAAAGCGTTTTGGTTGCAACGGATAATTTTCTGTACTTTTTTGTGTTTTCCTGTATGGATTTTATGGTTTCATCAAGGCAAAGAATTAAATCAGGCTATAATTAACAGTATCGTACTTGTTTGAATACTTGTTTTTGTGTATTAGCTCCAGAAAAATCAGGAAGAGGAACAACTGCTGGCTGAAGGTGGATTCAGTGAAAAAACAGAAGAGCAGTTTTTTCTTGTGGAAGCAAGGCCAGGAGATGAAGGAAGAGACGAAATTGTTCTGACATTTTCAAACTTAAATATAGAAGAACAAAAAGAGAAACCTGAACTGGGTCAAGCACACCTTGAAAAACCCAGCACTACGAAAAATAAAAAAAAGGCAAAGGGTAGGCCAGTTCATTTGGTGCAAGAAGCTCTGCAAACAACAGGGCAACTGATTCTCTTTAGTGGGGGAGATGGCAGTTTGAGTTTGTAGTGGTTGCTTTAGTCGTTTTTAGAATGGCAGGAAAATTTGAACTCTGTATTGTGAATCAAATGCACAAGAGTTTTGTGTTTTGTGACCAAATGTTTTAAAAGCATAGTACAGAGACTCACTTCAGCTTAGGTGCACTTAAATAGAAGCTTGGATTTCCAAGGTGGCTCAGTGGTAAAGAATCTACCTGCTAGTGCAGGAGACGCAAGTTTGATCCCTGGGTTGGGAAGATGCCCTAGAAAAGGAAAGGGCAACCCACTCTAGTATTCTTGCCTGGGAAATCCCGTGAACATAGGAGCCTAGCAGGTACAGTCCCTGGGGCTGCAAAGAGTCAGAAACAGCTTAGCGACAAAACAACAGCAACAGATAGAAGCTCGGGCACCTTCTGCTCCCTACTTTGCAGCCCTGGGGGTTGGGAGGTCTGATGGAGACCAAAGCAAGTGTGTCAGCACTGGGCGATAGACAGAGTGATGCCCAGAAGGCAGCCAAGACATCTTCTAAGGCGAGGGGATGTTTAGGTGAAGCTAGAAAAGAGGATAAACCTGACCCTCAAAAATTATTTGTTCAGGTTTTTAAAAAGTTTAGTTTATCTCTTACCTAAATCAAGAGATTTCACCCTTGAAATTTCAACTTTTAGCTCTTTTATAAACAGCTATATCTGGCCACCCTTGGCTGTTTCCTCCTTCTAGCAACAGTTGGTCAGGGCTAAAAAGTGATTCAGTTTAGAAAACCACACTGCCACCACTATCCCTTCTTAACTTGTGGTTAGCATCATCTCAAAGTGTTTTGCAATTTCTTAATTGACCCTTTCTTTTATTAATTTCTGACTTCAGTCTGTGATGGTCAAAGGGCAAATTATTTCTGTCGTTTAAAATAAATTGACAATTGTTTCTGGTTTACCCAATTGTCTTTACTGGAGAAGGTTCCGTATACACCTGTGAAGAATGTATATTGTGCTCTTGTTGAGCGGAGTGTTCATAGGAGTCTATTCTGTCAAATAGGTTTTTGTTGAGTCTTCTGTTTCCTTGATGATATTTTGTCTAGCTGTGCTCTTCATTGTTGAAAGTGGGTTGTTGAAGTCTCCAACTGCTACTGAAGGCTCTCTCCCTACTTTCAATTCTTTCAGTTTTTGCTTCAAGTGTTTTGGGGACCTATTATTAGGTGCACGTGTGTTTATAATTGTTATATCTTCTTGATGATTTGATTCTTCTATAGTATATTCTTTTTTAAAAATGCTGACTTACTTATTTTTCACCGCAAGGGCTTCTCTCTCGTTGCAGCAGAGCAGGGACTACTGTCTGGTTTCAATGTGCCGGCGTCTCATTGTGGTGGCTTCTTTTGCTGTAGAGCACAGGATCTAGGGCATGCGGGCTTTAGTAGCTATGGTACATGGGCTTAGTTGCTCTGCCGCAGGTGGATCTTCTCTGGTTCAGGGATCGAACCCCATGTCTCCTACATTGGCAGGTGAATTCTTTCCCACTGAGTCACCCCGGAAGCCCTGCCTTACGTTCTTATCTGTCTCTTACAACAGTTTTTGTCAGGCTATTTCGTCTATTAATATAGCCACCCCGCTATACTATTCTTCTGGTTACCATTTGCATGGAGTGTCTTTTTTAGGTTAAAAAAAAAAATAAAAAGGATGTGCCAAGTTACTTTGATGTATTTAAGTGGAATTTGAACTCCCAAAGAAAAATGTTTACAAACATAAATGTTGTCTCTCCCTCCTGCAAAAGTGAAAAGAACCTTCCACTGCAACTTCTGCAAGTTCACCTCTTCTAGAGTTTCGAGTTTCAATCGTCATATGAAAATTCACAGCACTGAAAAGCCCCACATGTGCCACCTTTGCCTGAAAGCTTTCCGTACAGTCACCCTCCTTCGGAATCATGTGAACACCCATACAGGTAAACAGCTGAGGGGGCATTTCCCTTGCAGGATGCATGTTGAGACTTGTGTAAGAAGGCAGATTCACCTGTTTCTATATTTAAATGACGTCTTTTTTTTAGACTTGAGTTTTGTCTTTTTCTCTTCCATTTTGGTTCAAAACATTGGATGGTCCAAAGATTTTTCTCATATCTCTCTGGAGCATTTGGTTTAAAGAACCTCTTCTGAATTTTTTAAGCATTTTGAGACTGAGTATCATTTCTACGTTATAATTGCCTAGAAAAATCATTGTTAAATCTTGTTTGAAAGAATAAACGGTGTGATTTTACAGGAACCAGGCCCCACAAGTGTGGTGATTGTGAAATGGCATTCGTCACCAGTGGAGAACTCGTCCGGCACAGACGTTATAAACACACTCACGAGAAACCCTTTAAATGTTCCATGTGCAAGTACGCTAGTGTAGAAGTAAGTTCACTCTTTGTACTTACTGTCTTATTAAGAAGTTTCTGTAAATCAAACTGGTAATAGAATCTCTTCCAATATCTCACTCTCGTTTTTAAATTTAATTTTTAAAACATGATTTCTTTCTTTTTCTTTGATACCAACTAGTGAAAGTAATATATTATGGTGTACAGATTACAAGTAATCTATGGTCCTTGAGAAATAACTCTCATGTTTGTTGAAACATTCTACCCAGCGTTCTGTGTAATGCTCATTCCACAAAATCAAAATGTGTTTGTTCTAACACAGAACACAGATCCCGTTTGAATGTTGACTGAAATCGTTGAGCTTTTCTCAGTGGTACTTGGTTCAGTGCACAGCAACTTGCTTAAAGATTTAAACATGGCCATTTCTGCTCTTAAGGACAGAAACCACCTTTTCCCATCTTCAGTTTTGTCATGATCATTTCAACTAAATTAATTTATTTATACCTTCCAGAAAACTGAGCTCATCCTCAGTGAAATGACAGCAGAAGAGTCCAGTTACTTTTTATAACTTTATTTATTTGTTTTTATTTTTGTGTGTGCATGTGGGTTTTCTCTAGTTGCAGCGAGTGGGGGCTACCTCCAGTAATGGTGCACAGGCTTCTCTCGTGGAGCAACAGACTCTAGGGGGTGTGAGCTGCAGTGTTTGCGGCTCCCAGGCTCTAGAGCACAGGCTCAGGAGTTGTGGCTCACAGAGCCAGCTGCTCCACAGCATGTGAGATCCTCCCGGACCAGGGATCAAACCAATGTCCCCCGCTTTGCAAGGCGGATTCCTAACCACTGGACCACAGTTACTATCAAATATCACTTTTCTACAAGTTTTAAGGACTCCACTGTCCAGTACAGCACATGCTGGGTCCTGAGCCCATTGGGAAAGGAAAAGACACTCGAACTCAACTAAGCCAAAGGGGACAGCGAAAGTTTAAATGCAGTAGTGATGCAACTGTGTTTCATCAACTAGGAAATTTCACAGGCAGTATCAGAATTTGATTCCAAAAATAATTTTTTTTTGCTATTACTATTTTTAAAAGTTGTTTCTCATCTGAGTTAAAGGTTGTAACTATTACAGTGAAAATGTAACCAAAAGAGTGTGTGTGGGGTCCAGCTGCTCACCACTCAAAAGCAAATAAACAGGCCAGGTTGGTGGAAAGGAAAGTTTGCTTTATTTCAGGTGCCAGCATAGCTCAGTCAGTAAAGAATCTGCCTGCAGTGCAGGAGACCCAGGTGCGATTCCTGCGTTGGAAAGATCCCCTGGAGAAGGAAATGGCAGCCCACTCCAGTATTCTTGCCTGGAGAATCCCATGGACAGAGGAGCCTGGCACGCCACCAGAGAAGTATAGGCTCCTGCCCCATTTCAGAAACACAAATGGGGGGTTTCACAGAATGAAGCCATCTGGGGGTCGTAAGCATGGCGTGGACTTTAGGTTGCCGTCCCGCCAGTTCTTAGCACACACTCCCCACGTTTGCTGAGACCCATGTCCGGGGTTGGCCTCAATACACTGACCCTCTGCTGCTACCTTATTGCTGTTGTTTTTATTTTTTGCACTTTTGAAGTCTAGCATGCTGCTCTGCTCTAAGGGGGAGTAGCCCGAGTCCCTTCCCTGCCATCACCCCTATACACAAGCGCCAGCAGGTGTGAGTAAGGCTGGGGTACAGGTATAGCAGCTTCTGAACTCCCCTCTCTCCCATCCTCACTTTCACAGCCATCCAGAGAAGGTTTACACACAGCCTTCTTTGATGGGCTTCTCTGGTGGCTCAGACAGTAAAGAATCTGCCTGCAATGCAAGAGACCTGGATTCAATCCCCAGGTCAGGAAGATCCCCTGGAAAAGGGAATGGCTACCCACTCCAATATTCTTGCCTGGAGAATTCCATGGAGGGAGGAGCCTGGCAGGCTACAGTCTATGGGATCACAGAGTTGGACACGACCATGTGGCTAACACTTTTCTTTGATCATTCACACCGTGCAACTTATCAAACCTTTCATGCTATGATTTTAAAAGTTCTTTTTGTTTTGCTTTCTGGTACACTCAAAGATACCTTTTTTTCTTCTGAAAATCTAAGCTGGGACTTCCCTGGTGGTGCAGTGGATAAAGAATCAGCCTGCCAATGCAGGGGTTCTATCAGTGGTCTGGGAAGATCCCACAAGCCACAGAGCTACTGAGTCCGTGGGCCACAACTGCTGAGCCCATGTGCCAAAACTCCCAAAGCCCATGCGCCTAATGCCTGTGCTCTGCAACAAGAAAAGCCCCCGCGATGAGAGGCCGACACACTGCAGTGAAGAGGAGCCCCCATTCACCGCAACTAGAGAAAGCCTGCCCACAGCAACGAAGACCCAGTCCAACCGAAAACAAAAAGTAAAAATGAAAGTCTAACAGCTGAATTTGTTTGGTTTGGCTCTTGTTTTCCAAGTCTTCCTCTGTTCTAGAATGTTCTTCAGGCTTGTGTGTAGTTGCCGCACATTAGGGAACCCAGCCCAGTACAGCCCTCCTAAGATTACAGAGAGGCTGCTTAGAGCTTTCTGACGTCTGTATTCCAGGCATGGGTGATTACCTTCTGTTCTACTAACAGTAGATAAAAGCCCAAAATAAGTGATTACAGAGTAAGAACAGTTCTTGAAAGTAATAAAATAGGCAAAAAAGAAGGATCAGATGAGAGGCGTGTCTGCCTTTTAACTGAATAGGATACATACATTCTAATCAAATTAGAATGTAGTTTATTTTTTTTCTACTTAAATGTTACTTTTCTTCTACTTAAAAGTTACTTCTCTGGTGGTACAGGGGATAAGAATCTGCCTGCCAATGCAGGGGACGGGGGTTCGATGAATCCCTGATCTGGGAAGATTCCACACGCCTCGGAGCAACTAAGCCCATGCACCACAGCTACTGAAGGCTGCGCACCTAGAGCCTGTTGCCCCACAGCAAGAGAAGCCGCTGCAACGAGAAGCCGGTGCACCACAACACTGGAGAGTAGCCCTCGCTCTCTGCAGCTAGAGAAAGCGCACGCACAGCAAGAAAGACCCAGCGCATTCAAACATAAAATAAATAATTTTTTAAAGTTACTTCTTATGGAGAAACTACTGCCACGTGGAACCTATTCTTTTGTTAAACGATAGTTATTTGACTGCTCGGGGCGTTAGTTGCCGCACACGGAATCCTTGGTCTTCGCTGCAGGTTGTGGCATGTGGGATCCAATTCCCCAACCAGGGATCGAACCTGGGCCTCCTGCCTTGGGGAGGAGTCCTGCCTTGGGAGCACAGAGTCCTAGCCACTGGACCACCAGGGAAGTCCCTGGAACCTCTTCTTAATTACTAAGAAGGCTTTCCTCCATCCCTGGGCTGTTTAGTGTCCACAGGACTTGGAGCTGTGAAGTGCCTCCAACAGACGCAGGTCCATTCAAGAGCTCATATTTCAAGTTTCTCTATTGACACAAACACTAGTTTTGTGGTCTCCGCACTTCTGCAGCATAATCTTAACTTTGTCGCTTTTGAGAGGATGTTGCCTTAGAAATGAAAATAAAATTGTGTTTGCACTGAGCGTCTGGATTTCCATCTTCTCTTGCAAAGCAAAGCTGAAGATGAGAGTCTCTTGATCCTCCCGCTCATTATCACCCGAGGATCTCAATGCACACAGCTCAGATGAAGGACACTCTCCAACTCAGAAAGGAAAATGAAAGGCTTAGCGTGTTTTCCGGGGTGTGAAATAGGCTCTGATGTTAACGTTGGGCTCATTCACATATCTTTCATAATGCTGCTTTATTCAAGAGTCCGCAGGTTTGACATTTCCATTGCAATAAATATCTTTCATTTGTTTACCAGGCGAGCAAGTTGAAGCGCCACATCCGCTCACACACGGGTGAGCGCCCCTTTCAGTGCTCGCTCTGCAGCTACGCCAGCAAAGACACCTACAAGCTGAAGCGGCACATGAGAACACATTCAGGTAGGAGTATCTCCTGCTTAAGGCCAAACAGGGAAAGCACTGCTTCCTCTGAGGGCTTCTCGGGTGGTACTAGTGGTACAGAACCCGCCTGCCGATGCAGGAGACACAAGAGAAGTGGGTTCCATCCCTGGGTCAGGAAGATCCCCTGGAGGAGCACATGGCAACCCACTCCAGTATTCTTGCCTGGAGAATCCCAATGGACAGAGGAGCCTGGCAGGCTACAGTCCATGGGGTCACAAAGAGTTGGACACGACTGGGCGACTAAGCACACAGGCACGCATGGGTCTTGAACCATGAGCAGCCACAGATGTTAGGAGAGTCGCTCCCTCTGGCCCACTGTCCACACAGCTGGACGTGACGTTGTCCGGCTTGATTTAGGGATCTCGCGCTCATTGGAGAGTCAAACGTAGGATGAAGGAGCTGGAAAGGGAATATTGGGGGAGAGAAAGGCTTTCAGCTCCAGGTGTCCTTTGGGGAGCACCAGGGATTTCGGGATGGAGCCCCTAGCAGAGGATCACTGTTTTCCTCCGTTTCCCAGGTGAGAAGCCCTATGAATGCCATATCTGCCATGCCCGCTTCACCCAGAGCGGAACCATGAAGATGCACATCCTGCAGAAGCACAGCGAGAATGTCCCCAAGTACCAGTGCCCACACTGTGCCACCATCATCGCCAGGAAGAGCGACCTGCGTGAGTGTCTGGCGTCCGGAACTTCCTTTATTGTTTTCTTTCATTGGCATGTAGTTGCTTTGGGCTTCCCTGGTGGCTCAGATGGTAAAGAATCTGCCTGCAGTGCAGGAAGCCCAGGTTCACCCCGGGATCAGGAAGATCCTCTGGAGAAGGGAATGGAAACCCACTCCAGTATTCATGCCTGGAGAATCCCATGGACAGAAGAGCCTGGCAGGCTATGGTCCATGGGGTTGCAAGACTCGAATATGACAGAGCCACCAAGACTTCCACTCTTCATAGCTGCTTTACAGTACAAAGTGAATTAGCTGTGTGTATACATATATCCCCTTCTTCTGGAGCCTCTCTCCCACCCCGCCCCATCCCAACCGTCTAGGTCACCCCAGAGCACAACTCCCTGTGCTGTATAGCAGCCTCCCACTAGCTGTCTGTTTTACACACGATAGCATATACATGTCAGTGCCACTGACTTCTTCTGGCTGCACTGTGTGCAGCTCTGGGAAACCTGAGGAGCCCTAGGCCTGATGCCAGGGAGGCAGTAGGATTCAAGAACAGTTCCTCCGAGGTTGGGTTTTTTTTTTTTTTTCAGAGGTCCTATGGTGCCATCTTGTGGCTATGTCCCATAATTGCAGTTTCAGAGTTTGGTCCGGGTCCAGTCTAGCTAAGTACACAGATGAGCTCTCACGGGCATTTGAGCTCATAATGGGCTTCCTCTGGGCCTTACTTGGCTCCATAGTGGGTCTGTTTTATTTTTTTTTTTACAAATGACGAAGGGGATCAGAGACAGAAAGCAAACTTACCCCAGAGTCCCGTGACCAGGATGCCAGGACATGGCCTCGTTGCAGGTTCTGAATCTTTTATCAGTGTTCTGTCCGGTGACACTCAGCAAGCTTTTCTTAACCCCCTGCTGTGACCCTGAAAAGTTCTGGGAGCTGAAGGTACAAAAGTAAGATGTGAGACATGGTTCTCCCCATAAAGAACTTGCTTCAGTGCAAAAGTCCTCTTCCTGTGACAGGAAATCCATATGGTGACCAGTTAGACCATCATGACAGACGAGACGCCTTGAGCAGCTCTGAGTGCCGGGTTGCGAGCTGGGATCCTACGCCACCTTCAGGGGAGACTGGTTGTAGTTGGTGTCGGGTGGGGGCAGGGAGAGTGAGTGAACCAGCCTCCCTCCTTTGTCCAAGGGTTCCTGGTCCCTCTTCCTAAAACACATACCACTGGGATGCTGCAGAGATAGAGTCCCCAGTTTACCCAGAGAAATTCTAGAGATGAGAGACACTACTTTGAAAACATTTCTGAAAGGGTAAAGGTGTTTAGTGAAGCCTTAGCTTTTATTTTTCATTCAAAATCTTTGTCAGTTGCAAAACACAGCCCAGGGGGACCTTGTAGGGTGTGAATCATGAGCCAGTTGACAAGAAGGGACATTTTCAACACCACCACCGAGAAATACAGGCTGTGGCCCATCTGAGTCAGTGACACCCTCCATACATGTCATGAGATGCTCTGTAAACAAGCTCAGCCCTTCCTTCTTGTCTCTATAGGAGATACCAAGCTCTTTAAATGACTGAGTCGGCATACCTGGCGTGTGTACTTCCACCCAGCAGTTGTTGACTTTAGTTTAGTCTCTGACACAAAGGACCATAAAGCCAACTCGCACTAGACTCAGTTGACAAGAAATTATCTTAGAGTGTGTCTGTCAATTACGACATAGGAAAACTCAGAGGACTAACATCTAACAGAACGTCTGGGCTTTTAAGTCAGAATACAGAGGTTAGGGACTTCCCTGGTGGTCCAGTGGTTAAGACTCAGAGATCCCAATGCAGGGGGCCCAGGTCTGATCCTTGATCAGAGAACTAGATCCCACATGCCCTAACTAAGACCTGGTGCAGCCGTATAAATAGCAAAAAAATGCAGAGGTTATATCTTCATTACGTAAAACCATCCTAGGTGATACAGTGGTAAAGAACTGCCTGCCAGTGCAGGCGACGCGAGACACAGTTTCTATCCCAGAATCGGGAAGATCCCTTGGAGAAGGAAATAGCAACCCACTTCAGTATTCTTGGCTGGGAAACCCCATGGACAGAGGAGCCTGGTGGGCTACAGTCCATAAGGTTGCAAAGAGCTGGACATGATCAGCATGTGCACAGACACGCACGTAAAACCATCTTCACATTATCCTAAAACTCCACCCACATGGTAAGGTTCTCCAAGGGCTTTGTTTAATGAACATGTTGGGTCCGATGTGTCCTACCTTATGTGCTTAACTCCATGAGAAAGAGTATTAGCGTGAAATGTCAGTACACTGTGCATTTAAAGCAGCAGTTTTCAGCTGAGAATGACTTTACGGCTGGGGAGGTGGGCATTTGGCAGTATCTGGAGGCACTTTGATGTCACCCTGGGGAAGAAGGGATGTGACTGGTACTAGAGGGTGGAGGCCAGCAATGCTGCTAAACATACATCCTGCGGCACCAGGATGCCCCCACCCTGCCCAGGAAAACATCAGCTAGCTTCAAGTGTTACTGCCAGCAGACCCCATTCTATTGCACTTTGCTTTCTTGTGCTCCTCAGATGCTGTGTTTTATACACGTTGAACGTTTGTGGCAACCATGCATGGAGCAAGTCCATTTGCACCATTTTTTTTCCAACTTCATTTGTTCACTTCTCGTCTCTGTATCACATTTTGGTGTAAATCTCACAATATTTCAAATCCTCCACCAGCAAAAAGATTATGACTTGCTGAAGGCTCAGATGACAATTAGCATTTTTTAAAGCAGTAAAGTAGTTCTAAATTAAAGCGTGTATCTAGTTTTTTAGACATAATGCTACTGCGCACTTAATAGACAATAGTCTAGCATAAACATAAGATTTATAGGCTCTGGGAAGCAAAAACATCCATGTATTAATATTTGTTTTATTTGGTTTATCATAATGATCTGAAAGGGAACCTGCAGTATCTCTGAGGTCTGCCTATAGTTCCAAGGCTGAGAAACTCTATTTGAAGGGTAGGGGGAAATCGACCTCACAGAAAATAACTTCTTGTACATAATGCTCTGTGATGCTTTTAGGTGTCCACTTGCGCAACCTGCACACATATGAAACTGCAGAGATGAAGTGCCGTTACTGCCCTGCTGTCTTCCACGATCGCTACACTCTTATCCAGCACCAGAAAACTCACAAAAATGAGAAGAGGTTCAAGTGTGAACAGTGCAGCTATGCCTGCAAGCAGGTACTGTGTATCAGGGACTCCGGGCAGGTGCTGGGGGGCAGAGGGAGATGGAAGAAGGAAGGGAGATGGAAGAAGGAAGATGGAGTGGAATTCTCTTTCACTTTGAACATATTCCCGAAAATTGTGCCTTCCATGAAAGAGGCTCTTCAAAATAGCCAAAAGACAGCTGTGTGTGAGCCAGGAGCCGTGTTTACAGTGTGGGTTCAAAAGCGTGGCTCACAGACCCCTTGAGGTCCTTGAAGCCAATCAGAATCAGAAGGTCAAAGTCACTGTCATTAAGTAGTTATGCTGCCAACACACTCTCTGCCCTTTCGCTGTGTGTCATTGGCATTGATGGTGCAAAAGCAGTGGGGCTGCCCGAACGTGAGTCAGAGCAGCCACAGCAAGCAGGAGCGTGGTGGGTCTTGTTTTTGAATTAATTCATTTATTTTTGGTGGTGCCAGGTCTTTGTTGATGCATGTGGCCTTTCTCAAGTTGTGGAAATTGGGAGCTACTCTCTAGCTGCAGTGCATGGGTTTCTCATCGCGGTGGGTTCTCGCCGCCGCATATGGGGGCTCTGGGTGCACAGGCCCAGTAGTTGCGTCATGTCAGCTCAGTCCCACAGCATGTAGAATCTGTATTTTTGTCTTGATTCCCCAAATGACTTACTCATATAAACCTTAGTTAAAATTTCTGGTGATTTCTTTGCTGAGAACAATGATTTTCACCACTGTGCTTTTAAATCGGTACAGAGATTGGCTGTAACACCATCGGGTAATAGCCAGGAAAATGTTTAGATGCTTAACTTCCTTCAACCCCCAAATATCCGCTGAATTGAAACTCTAATGATAGGTTTTCAAGTTTGCAGGATCTGTCTGCTCTTTGTAAACTCGGATCATGGCAAATAATTATAGAAATGAGGCTGCAGATACATGAGCTCTTCTGGAGAGGAAGTTGATTTCGGGTTCATTCTTCCAAGTGTGGTCTGCCTCATCCCCCCGGGAGTGAAGGACCGGCTGGGATTAACTGTGAGAACTTGGTAACCTGGTGGCAAGGACCGGTAAGACCTTGCTTCGTAGAGGCCATACTATGCTGCTTCCATGGTGGTGCTGTGTCAAGAATGCATTGGCTTTGTTTTTTCTTAAAAATGCATACATCTTTGGAGGAGGGAGGGAAGGTATGTAATTAATAATGGGACTTCCCCCAATGGCTCAGCGGGAAAGAATCCGCATGCAATGAAAGAGATGCAGCTTCAATCCCTAGGTCAGGAAGATGCCCTGGAGGAGGAAATGGCCACCCATTCCAGTATTCTGCAGGCTACAGTCCATGAGGTCACAAAGCACCAGACACGACTGAGTGACTAAGCACACACAATAAATAATGCCTGATACTATAGCCTGTCTGTTTTCCTTGCCTTCCAGGAACGTCATATGACAGTTCACATACGTACCCATACCGGAGAGAAGCCATTTGTCTGTCTTTCCTGCAATAAATGTTTCCGACAGCAGCAGCTTCTAAATGTGCACTTCAAGAAGTACCACGATACCAATTTCGTCCCGACTGTTTACAAATGCCCCAAGTGTGGCAAAGGTTTTTCCCGCTGGGTAAGCTCACTCAAGTCACAATAAATCCTCCTTGACAAGATCCCGGGATCCCCCAGGCACAGTGTCACACCCAGGCAGTTTAAACCTGATAATAGAAACTTGCTAGGATTTAAGATAGCATCTGTCATGCCTTAGGAAAGTGGTTATTAGTTTTCTGGAGTCACAAAAGTCTTGGAAATCTTATATAAACGTGTGGTCTCCCTTCTGTGGAAAAAGATAATCCTGCAGACAGAATCTTGCAGATGGCTTTAGGGAGTCCTCAGACTAAAGAACCCGTGCTTCTCAGGTAGCATTTTAAAGAACTGTCCTTGTGGATTCGATTTAAGCTACTTCATAGAGAGAATGCTGTTTTTCATATGTTTTGTAGATATTCTTAGGCTCATTCCATCAGTACTAGGACAAGAAATACACTTACTCTTCTATTTATCATTTTTTAGATGTTGTAGTTATCTGTGGCATAACGAATTACCCCAACGTACTGACTTAACACAACCCACATTTGTCCCGTCTCATTTTCTGCGGGTCAGGAAGTTGGGGTGGTTCTGGCTCTGGGTCTCTCATGGGTTGCAATCAGCATGTTGTCAGGGCTGCAGTCATTTGAAGGCTTGACGAGGGCTGGAGGGAACACTTCCAAGCTGGTGCCCTCAATGCTGCTATTGGCTGGAAGCCACAGTTTCTGACCACGTGGACCTCTTCGTGGGCTGCTCAAGTATCCTTATAACCAAAGCGAGTGAGATACAGCAAAGAGGAAGCTGTGGTGCCTTTTGTCCCCTAGTCTTAAAAGTGACACGACCCTACTTCTGTTCATTGCGACTGCATCACATAATTCAGGCCCTATTCCAGGGATGGGGGATGAGTCCCTTTTGAAAGAAAAAAGTGTCAATTTATGGACATTTTAAAGGCACCAGAGATGATTAGCCAGATTCCTAGATGTGATGTATGCTTCAGTCTAACTTTATAAAAAATGATCTGAATTTGACTATTTTATGGAGGAAACTGTCTTTCCTCTTAAGAGACGATGGTATGGTCATTGTGTTTTTTGGGATAGTGTCATG
Organism: Antilocapra americana; assembly: GCA_007570785.1. Classification (NCBI taxonomy): domain Eukaryota; kingdom Metazoa; phylum Chordata; class Mammalia; order Artiodactyla; family Antilocapridae; genus Antilocapra; species Antilocapra americana. The sequence goes on along the minus strand of ML660204.1, from coordinate 3,693,176 downwards.
GGACAGTTTTAGAGTATTAATGCTAAAACTTCAGAATTTCAAACAGAAACAGTGGCAGTGCTCCAGAAACAGTGTCATTCATGCTGAGTTAAAATTGTAAAGAAGCCACAGGAAAACAGAGAAAAGAATAAGCCCGCCTCATAGACTCCTTCAGAACATAAAATTGGAAGTTTTGGAATTTTCCTCCTATCCAAGCAAGCACACTGGGACTCGCATCTAGAATATATAAAGAACTTTTACAGCTCAATAATAAAAAGATAAGTATTCTATTAAAAACAGGCAAAGGATCTAAGTAGACATTTCTCCAAAGAAGATACACAGATAAACAATAGGCTTGTGAAAAGATTCCTCACTAAGGAAATGCAAAGTAGAATAATGGTGAGTTACCCCATGGGACAGCCATCAGGATAAAAGAAGACACATCTGTGATCAAAGAAGACAGATAATAAAAGATGTGGGGAGATTGGACCCCTCATACACTACTGGTGAAATTTTTAAATGATGAAGTCACCTTATAAGATAGCCTGGCAGGTGCTCAAAAAGTTAAACATAGAGTTACCATGTAACCTGGAAATTCCACACCTAGTCATGTACCCCAAAGAAGTGAAAACTTATGGCTACACAAAAATGTGTACACAGCCATTCACAGCAGCATTATTCATTAAAAAGTGGAAACTACCCAAATGCCCATCAGCTAACAAACATAAAATGCTGCCCATCCGTTTGATAGAATATTTGTTGTTGCTCAGTCACCGGGTTGTGTTCAACTCTTTGGGACCCCATGGACTGCAGCACACCAGGCTTCCCTGTCGCTCACCATCTCCCAGAGTTTGCCCAAGTTCATGTTCTTTGGTAATGCCATCCAACCATCTCATCCTCTGTCACCCCCTTCTCCTCAGGCCCTCAGTCTTTCCCAGCACTGGGGTCTTTTACCAGTGAGTTGACTCTTCGCATCAGGCCCCCAAAGTATTAGAGTTTCAGCAACAGTCCTTCCAACAAATATTCAGAGTTGATTTCCTTTAGGATGGACTGGTTTGATCTCCTTGTAGTCCAAAGGACGCTCAAGACTCTTCTCAAGCACCACAGTTCAAAAGAATTGATTCTTCAGCACTCAGCCTCCTTTATGGTCCAACTCTCACATTTATACATGATTACTGGAAAAACCATAGCTTTGACTATATGAACCTTTGTCCACAGAGTAATGTCTCTGCTTTTTAATATGCTATCTAGGCTTGTCATAGCTTTTCTTCCAAGGAGCAAGCAGCCTTTAATTTCATGGCTGCAGTCACCGTTCACAGTGATTTTGGAGCCCAGGCCTATTTGCAGCAGTTTCTTTTATACAGTATATCATGTCCAGCTAACAAGAAAACATTCCAAGGCATGCCAAACAGCAAGAATAAGTAAATAAAGGTTGGTAGAGAGAGAACGAGCATCAGGAGGGCCAGGGACCTTACAATTATCAGACCAGGGGTTTAAAACAACTATGATTCATATGCTAAGAGCTCTAACAGAAAAAGTAGGCAGCACACCATGTAAGCTGAGCTGGAAATCCTAAGAAAGAACTGAAAAGAAATGCTGGAGATCAACAACACTGTAACAGAAATGAAGAATGCTCTGATGAATGAAGTCAAAGAAGAACCAAATAAGTAGAGAAATATCCCAAGTTTATGGATAAGAAAAATCAGTATCATCAAGGTGTCACCTATAGATTCAGTGCAATTCCCATCAAAGTCTTGGCAAGTTGCTTTGTGGTTACTGAAAAACTGATTCCAAAGTTTACAGAGAGAACAGAAGACCCACAATATCGAAGGAGAAGAATGAAGTTGGGAGACTGATGCTCCCTGACTTCAAGACTTAATATAAACCCTTAGGGACTTCCCGGGTGGTCCAGGGTTTAAGAATCTAACTTCCAGTGCTAGGGATGCAGGTTCGATCCCTGGTCGGTGAACCAAGATCCCACATGCTGCAGGGGTCTTGTGACACTAAGCTGGGTGTCACAACTACTGAGCCGCATGCTCTAGAGTTCCCAGGACAACAAAGGATCCTGAGTTGCTGCAACTAAGACCTGATGCAACCAAATAAATAAATAAACTTTTTCTAAATATAAAAAATTATTAAAAAAAATAAAAACTTCAGATAGTGTGATATTGGTTCAAGAACAGACCAACAGATCAATGGAACAGATCCCACAAATAGAGCTCCAAAAACACAATCGGCTGGTCTTTGAAAAAGGAGCAAAAGCAAGACAATGGAGAAAAAGGTAATCTTCTCAACAAATGATGCTGGAGCAATGGGACACCCACATGCAAAACAGAAAAAAAAAAAATCGAGATCCAGGCCTTACACTCTTCCAGAAATTAGCTCAAAATGGATCACAGACTTAAAGGTTAAAAAAAGAAAAAAAGCTGTAAAAGTCCTAGAATGTAACATATTGGGGAAAGTTCCAGATGACCTTGGTATGGTGCCGTCTTTATAGAAAAAACACCAAAAACATGATCCATGAGAGAAATAACTGATACAATGGGCTTCAATAAAGTTTAAAAACTTCTGTGACAGACTGTGTCAAAAGAATGAGCACATAAGCTACAAACTAGGAGAAAATATTTGCAAATGTCACATCTGATAAAAGATTTATCTAGAATACAAAGAACTCTTAAAATTCAACCACAAGAAAATGACCCAATTTAAAAAATGGACCAAGGATTTTAACAGACACTTCACCAAAGAAGGTATTTGTCATTGTTGTTGAGTTGCTAAGTAGAGTCCGACTCTTTGCAACCCCGTGGTCTGTGACACTCCAGGCTCCTCTGTCTTCAGCTGTCTCCCAGAGTTTGCTCAAATTCATGTCCATTGAGTCAGTGATGCCATCCAACCATCTCATCCTCTGTTACTCTCCTTTCCTTTTGCTTTCGGTTTTTCCCAGCATCAGGGTCTATTTCAACGAGTTGGCTCTTCGCACCAGATAGCCAAAGTACTGGAGCTTCAGCATCAGTCCTTCCAATGAATATTCAGGGTTGATCTCTTTCTTTTAGGATTGACAAAAGTCCATCTAGTCAAAGCTATGGTTTTTCCAATAGTCATGTATGGATGTGACAGTTGGACTATAAAGAAAGCTGAGCACTGAAGAATTGATGCTTTTGAACTGTGCTGTTGGAGAAGACTCTTGAGAGTCCCTTGGACTCTAAGGAGATCCAACCAGTCCATCCTAAAGGAGATCAGTCCTGAGTGTTCATTGGAAGAACTGATGCTGAAGCTGAAACTCCAGTACGTTGGCCACCTGTTGTGAAGAACTGACTTATTTGAAAAGACTCTGATGCTGGGAAAGATTGAAGGCGGGAGGAGAGGGGGTGACAGAGGATGAGATGGTTGGATGGCATCACCGACTCAATGGACCTGCATTTGAGTAAACTCCGGGAGTTGGTGATGGACAGGGAGGCCTGGCGTGCTCCGGTCCATGGGGTCATAAAGAGTCGGACATGACTGAGCGACTGAACTGAACTGAACTGAACTGACTGGTTTGATCTCCTTGCAGTCTGAGGGACTCTCTAGAGTCTTCTCCAGCACTACTATTTGAAAGCATCAGTTCTTCAGCACTCACTCTTCACCTCTCCCATCTGTACATGTCTACTGGAAAAACCATACCTTTAACTAGACGGACCTGTCAGCAAAGTGATGTCTCTGCCTTTTAATACGCTAAGTTTGTCACAGCTTTGCTTCCAAGGAGCAGGTGTCTTTTAATTTCATAGCTGCAGTCACCCTCCTCAGTGATTATGGAGCCCAAGAAAATAAAATCTGTCACTGCTTCCGCTTTTCCCCCATCTATTTGCCGTGAAGTGATGGGACCGGATGCCGTGATCTTCTTAGAACAATATACAGATGGCAAATAAGCCTACAAAAAATTATTCCCCATCGTATGTCATCAGGGAAATGCAAATTCAAACAATTGCTATTTTACCTAAACATGTATAATAACTTGTTAGAATAGGAGTCATTTTGTTTAACACTTAAAAAAAAAATGAGATGCTACAATACTTCTGTTGGAGCAGCCAAAATCCAGAGCACTGATGACACCAGATGCTGGCAAGGATGTGGAGCAACAGGAACTGGCATTCGTTGCTGGTGAAAGTGTAAAATAGTGCAGCCACTTTGGAAGACAGCTTGGAAGTTTCCTGCAAAACTAAATGCACTCATACAGTACAATCATCCAGCAATCGTGTTCTTTGCTGTTTACCCCCAAAGAGCTGAAAGCTTACGTACAGACCTGCTACGGGTGTTTATAGCAGCTTTACTCATAGTAGCCCAACTCGGAAGCAAGCAAGGCTTCCTCGAGTAGGTGGATGGACACTTAAACTGTGGTGCATCCAGACAGTAGGATATTATTCAGTGCTAAAAAAGAATGAGCCATCAAGCCATGAAAAGACACAGAGGAACTGTACATGCTCATTAGGTGAAAGAAGCCAGTCTGAAAAGACCACAGATTGTATGATTCCAGCTACATGACTCTCTGGAAAAGACAAATCTACGGAGACAATAAAAAGATTAATGACCTCCAAGGGCTGGGCTTGATGGAAGAATGAATAGGCACAGAACAGAGGATTTTTAGGGCAGAAAATCTCTACCTCCCTCTCAATTTTGCTGAGAATGTAAAACTACTCCAAAAAAAAAAAAAAAACACCTGTGTTTAAATAAAAATAAGCAAACAAATGAAAGCATATCTGGATACTCAGATTCAATTTAATTTTTTAAAAGTAGTAGAGAACAGAGTAGTGGACACAGCAGGGGAAGGGGAGGGTGGGACAGATGGAGAGAGCAGAATTGACATGTATACACTACCACAGTTAACAGGGGGAAGCTGCTGCGTAGGCAGGGAGCTCAGCTCAGTGCTCCGTGATGACCTAAAAGGGTGGGATAGGGGATGGTAGAAAGGTCCAAAAGGGAGAGGATATATGTATACCTATAGCTGATTCAGGCTTACCCGGGGCTCAGCGGTAGAGAACCCACCTTTGATGTCAAAGATAGAGGAGACGCGGGTTTAATCCCTGGGTCGGGAAGATCCCCTGGAGGAGGGCATGGCAACCCACTCCAGTATTCATGCCTGGAGAATTCCATGGACAGAGGAGCCTGGCAGCCTGCAGTCCACAGGGTCGTAAAGAGTTGGACACGACTGAGCATGCGGGCATGCACAGCTGATCCACTTTGCTGCGCAGCAGAAACTTACAACGCTGTGAAGCAATCATGCTCCGATCAAAAGGAGGCAAATCACAAGCTTCCTGTCTTTGACACACAGTGGACCCTGCGTATTCCTCGAGGCAGGAATACTGGAGTGGGTGCCAGAATGTCACCCCCGCTTCCTCCCCAGAAAGGACCCCCCACTCTGGATTTGCAGTACCAGGGGCCTCCTCTCTTGAGAAATGTTTCCCTGACACGAATGTTTGTGGTATCATTACACTTTGCTCTCTGAGCCCTAAGTGTTGATGTGTGCCAAGTTGCTCAGTCATGTCCAGCTCTTTGCCAGCCTGTGGATTGTAGCCTACCAGGCTCCTCTGTCCAACGAACTCTCCAGGCAAGAACCCTGGAGTGAGTTGTCATTTCCTTCTCCAGGGGATCTTCCTGACTCCGGGATCAAACTCTCATGTCTTATGTCTCATGCATTGGCAGGCGAGTTCCTTACCACTGGCATCATCTGGGAAGCCCCAAATATCGATATGTTTACTTAAAATCTTACCCCACTTACTTTTTAAAGGCTGGATGTTTTTATTTGTCTTGTTTGTTCATCCAAAACTGGTATCAGGGGTCCTTAGCCATGAACTTTGTGACTTTGTTGGGAAGTCGTAGATAGAGATTTATGAACTTTGCTGGGGCTGGAGCCATTGCTTTTTACATATTCACAGAAGAATCTTTGACTCCAAAAGGCTTGGTTTTACATCCATTATCATTCTATTAACCAAGGATTAGAACGCTGTTTTTCTGTAAAGGGACAGAAAGTAAATAATTTCAGCTTCACAGACCAGTTTCTATCCCAGCTACTCAAGTCTGCTTTTGAAGCAGTGTTCCAACCCCTATGGCTAAGCAGAAAATGGAAGAAATTTAAATAATATTTCCCCTCCCCTGACATGTGAATCCTCCCTCATCCTCCCCACACACCAGGATGGTCCTTAGCACCACACCAGCACAAGTCAAAATGGAAATTAGAAGGCGTGTTTTATATAATGGATGCATTTAATGACATGCTGCCAATATTTTACTTTAGTTCATGAACTTGTCAGATAGTGTAAGTGTTCTCACTTATTTTAAATCATCCTGAGTGTTTACTGACAAAAATATATGGTTAATAGGTCTGATGTGAAAGCTCTGAGCTGCGTTTTTAACTCCAGATGTTGTATGATCTTAATACCTTCCAGGGGAAGCTGACAGCACAGTGAAATGTACATGGTATATCATTGATTTTCATAAAATCCGGGATACAGTCTATTGAATTTTTCAAGCCTAGCTTCATAGAGTAAAAACAGTCCAAAAAAATAAATTTTGTCTTCTCACTGATGCCTATGATTTTTAAAATATTTAAAGATGAGCTGGATTTTGGCCAGACCTAAACACAACAGAAAGCAGTCTCCTTTAAAAAGTTGTCTTGTTTGTACAAACTATGCGAGGCACACACGCTCTTCCCTGCGCTCTTCCCTGCGTCCTGTCTCTTTGCCATTCCTGGCAACAATGACTTGCCCCCTGCTGTGTCATTTCCCTCTCCCCTCCACAGAGCAACATGCGCAGACACTCGGAAAAATGTAATTCTGGGCAGGAAAAGCCGACCACCGTGGAAAAAGAAAGAAAAAAGAAGAGGAAGCCCGCCAAAGCAAGAAAGCCAGCCAAGGAAAACGGTACCTCCTTTTAAAGCAGTCGAGTTTTATTCCACTGTGGTTTCTGGTTGTACGTTTCCCTGGGTGCTGGGAGTTACTGTGAAAGGGAACCCTAAGTGCCTGACCCCAGCAGGCGCCTGATCCCAGCAGTGTTGCTAATGCTGCCGCAGTGGGTGGGTAAAGTGGGGGTGATGATGGCAGTGAGGAATCAGAGAGGAATGAGCCTGGGGGCCTGGTGGATCCACACCCCCGTCTCATGGGGTCCTGGCTGGACGTGTGAGCCAGGCGGTGACGTCCTTGGCCACCCTGGTGGACTGTCCCAGGGCCTGATGGAGCTGCTGGGCACCGTGTCCACCTCCTTAGGCTGCTACAACAAATGACCGTGTTGTCGAGTCACTCAGTCGTGTCCTACTCTCTGTGACCCCGTGGAGTGCAGCACGTCAGACTTCCATGTCCTTCACTATCTCCTGGAGCTTATTCAAATTCATGTCCATTGAGCTGGTGATGCTAACCAACCATCTCGTCCTCTGCCTGCCCCTTCTCTTGCCATGAATCTTCCCCAGCATCAGGGTCTTTTCCAGCACTTCACATCAGGAGGCCAAAGTACTGGAGTTTCAATTTCAGCATCAGTCCTTCCAATGAGTATTCCCAGTTGATTTCCTTTAGGATTGACTGGTTTGATTTCCTTGCTGTCCAGAGGACTCTCAGGAGTCTTCTCCAGCACCACATTTGTACTGCTCTGTAAACGGAAGGATTGCTTTCTAAAACGCTTACTTCAGCAGTCACTTCCAAGCTACAGTTGCACCATCTATTGGTTTTAATTTCTCGGCTTTATTTTAAATATACCAACCCTGTGCCTTTTTCCCCAAGGAGCCAGAGCCGAGGCGGTATCCCTGGTGAGTGGAGAGCTGTACCCAGGAGAGATGGTGCCCACTGACCTCACAGAAGCCAACCCCGGAGGCGAGGACCTGGAGGAAGACCTGACCTGTGACGTGACCCTGGCCTTGATGGATAAGTGACAGGAGGCAGGGTTCAGTCTCACAGCCACAGAGTTCTTAAATAGAGTTACAGGGTTTTAGCACTGTGTTTGAAACAACTGAATTCATCTTAGCGAATTATCATAGTTTTTTCTAGAGCTTGTGGTAGTGCCTAGAATTGTTTGCCCATTTTCAACTGGGTGTTGCAAAACATTGCAGGTATTTGATAAAGGGCCCAAATCCTGAAGTGGAGGATAAAACCTCAAACCTATGAATTCATTTGCTTGATGCAGACAACGTGGCCCATGATGAACGAGCAGTAATTTTTGGATAATAGTTATTTCCATCATAGTATAGACTATTTAGTGCTTCAGCAAATAGTGTCAGACATGGGAAACTATAGGTTACATTGTACACACCCATGATACTTCCGATGTTATGAGTTTTAACATTAAAGACTACTTTTATGTCTGTTTTTTTAATATAAATAAATTTTCCATAAAGCTAAATTTAATGTAGTATAATAAAATGTAATGCTTTTAGGTAGTTTTAAATTCAACATGAAATATCTTAATGTTATTTTAAAAGCTGAATAGAAATAAGAAACTTTAAACTGGAAAATGATGAGTAAATTTTTTACTTTAGTTGATGAGCATGACTTGATTTTAGATTTTGTATTCTTTCTTCATGTCATTCTTTGGCATGTATGAAACCTCTCCTCCCCATTACATTCCATTATTGCTTATGAATTACTAGATCAATTGGTCACCCTTTTGTTTTGCTAAAACAACTTTGTTTATATTTTTTAATAATTGGCAGAGAAAAAACATAAAAATCTGATAATGCGAATATGTACCTGTAAAGAATTTATACTTTTTCATAGTTCCCTATAATGAGTATTTCTCTTTTGCTAATTGAATTTTCCCACATTTGAGTAGCACATGAAATGCCTCTTTTACTTAAAATGATCTAGTACCTATCTTTATAGTGAGGGTTTCCCATGTGGCTCAGGGTAAAGAACCCGCCTGCCAATGCAGAGACTTGGGTTCAATCCCTGGGTGGGAAATAGCTCCTGGAGAAGGAACTGGCGACCCACTCCAGTATTCTTGCCTGGAGAATCCCATGGACAGAGGAGCCTGGTGGGCTACAGTCCATGGGGTTACAAAGGAGTCAGACATGACAGCAACTAAACAAGAACAGTCTTTATACCGAGTCATATTTTTCTTCTTAGCTCAGCAACTGCTTGTGCTGTGAACTCTCCACACCCCCATATTTAAAAATCTTTGATAGGCCCTACATTATTTTTTTAGCTTTATTGAGATGTAATTGACAAACAAAATTGTAAGGTTTTTAAAGTGTACTTTGTGATGACTTGATAAACAATTTGATGTACATATACCTTGTAAAAGAATTTCTCCCATCTAATTAAGTACATTCAAATTCTTAAAATGCTGATCTGCTGTTAAAATATCCCAAGTTCAGAAGGCCCATGTAAGGTGAACATGTGGAAGCAATTTCCTAGCAGGAAAGACAGTATATTCATTTTATGACAGTGAATTAATTGAAATCACACAATTAGACTTAAATCCCATGCTCTGCTGTATGCTACAGTTGGATCTATTTGAATTTCTGTAATACCTTCTTACTCTTTGACTGTTGTTTAAAGATGTTTTTGCAAAACTCAATAAAATGAATTGACTTAAATTTGCTGTCTTTTGTTATCTGTGAATGATGGTTCTAAAAAATGTTTTCTTCGCCCGATGAGGAGGTGGAGAAACTGGAATACTTGTTCATTGTTGATGAGCATGGAAAATGGTGCAGATGCTAGATGCTATGGAAACAGTATGGTGGTTCCTCAAAAAATTAAAAACAGCATTACCACATGAGTCAGCAGTTTTGGGGATAGACCCAAAAGACCTGAAGCAGGGGACTGAGGAGATACTTGTACACCCGAGTTCATGGAAGCGCTATTCGCCATAGCCAGAAGGTGGAAGTGACACAGGTGTCCACGGATAGATGAATGGACAAGCCAAACGCGGTCTGTCTATACAGTGGAATATCATTCAGCCTTAAAAAGGAAGAAAAATTTGATACCTGCTACAAGGTGGATGAACCTTGAAGATATTATGCTTAGTGATAAAAGCCGGTGATAAAAGGACAGATACTGTTTGATTTCATTCATGTGAGTTTCCTAGAGGAGTCAAATTCACAGAGACAGAAAGTAAGAGTGGTTTGCAGGGGCTGGGGGAGGGGGCAGGGGAGTTATTATCTATTGGGGACAGTTTCAGTCTGGGAAGACAAGAAGGGTTTTAGAGATCGGTTGCAAAGTGAATGTAACAAACCCTACTGAACTCCACACTTAAAATGGTTAAGATGCTAAATTTCGTATCATATACTTTACTAAAATGTATTTTTTTTTAATTTAAAAAGAACAGATAAACATGTTTGATAATGGTTGCTGGGATAAGGACTGGAGGAAGGGATAGTTGGGAGTTTGGGATCAACATGTACACACTGTTATGTTTAAAATGGGGGTTCTGGAAGGGGAACACATGTATATCCATGGCGGATTCATGTCAATGTATGGCAAAACCAACACAATGATGGAAAGAAAATTAAAATAAACAAATTAAATTGAAAACAAAATAGATAACCAACAGGGGCCTACTGTATAATATGCACAGGAAAATCTGCTCAGAGTTATGTGGCAGCCTGGATAGGAGGGGAGTTTGGGGAGAACAGATACATGTGTATATATGGCTGAGTCCCTTTGCTATCCACCTGAAACTATCACAGCACTGTTAATCGGCTATGCTCCAATACAAAATAAAAGAGTTTAAATGGAAAAGAAACATGTTCGAAAAATGTAAGTCCAGTTAGTATGTAGACACCATCAAAAACTTCCTGGAAGCAGTCTTTTTCATAGGTTATTTGCAAAATTTTGAACATATACCACCTGGAAGAGCTATTCGGTAGAATTAAGTTCATATGCCTGACTTAGACTCTGTTATGTGCCCAGATTCCCACCAGCACTTCGAAATTTCTCAAAGGAAAAATCCCCAAAGCCTGACTTCTGTGGCAGGAGCAATGACACAAGTGCCCACAAGAGGACGATAGTTTCTTCCTTTTCAAACATGGAGCTGAAGTCCAGTCCTTGGAGACGGTTAACAAACACCAGTTACAAAACGTCTTGGTGATTCGTTTGATCGCTTTCTTTTGTACTACACAGAAAGATGAATAAAAAGCTCTGTGTCCTTTAATAGTAACAGGAGGGTTTCTGGCCCATTGATCAGAGAGACAGGGGCCTATCCCAGACCTGGAAGGGTCCTGGGGTCAGGATGCCTGGAGAGAGACCGCCTTCAACACACGTCTGCTTTAAATAGTTGTGAGATCCAGCAGGAAATTATTCTGCAATGCACGCCTCTTGCACAATTTAATGTTGCTGTTTGGAGGCAAGGGTGTTCAAACTGCAGCACTGTTTGACAACAGTTTTATTATATAAAAGATGCTTTTTAAGCACACCTGAGGCATGTCTGATGCCTCCGGTGGCTCAGTGGTAAAGAACCTGCCTGCCAATGCAGGAGACACAGTAGACTTGGGTTTGATCCCTGGGTCGGGAAGATCCCGTGGAGAAGGAAATGGCAGCCCACTCCAGTGTTCTTGCCTGGAGAATCCCATGGACAGAGGAGCCTGGTGGGCTACAGTCTGTGGGGTCTCAAAGAGTCAGACACAACTGAGCAACTAAATAACAAACAGCAACAACTGAAAGAGTTGGTACCACAAGGGGGTTAGCCCTGATGGAACGCAAGCAGCTTATATTAGAAGGTTCAACAAAATGAACTTGGCAGGAAATGAAAATGGCGGGAATTTCTTATTTTCCAGGCATTATTTCCAGGACAATAAGTCCCCTACATATAAACCTGGGAACTTTCAAGGATGTGAACCCGCATTCACATGTCCCATCATGTAAGTTAGCTCACGTGTCTGGGGTACTCTGTCATGTACCCCACGTGCCCTCTACAAGTGATTGGGTTTTGTGTACATTGCTGCAGTTTAGTATCTTTATTTCCAGTCTAGAATGTCGGGTTAGTGTTAGTCTCTCAATCATGTCTGGCTCTTTGAAACCCCATGGACTGTAGCCCGCCAGCCTCCTCCGTCCATGGAATTTTCCAGGCAAGAATACTGGCGTGGATTCATTTCCTCCTCCAGGGGATCTTCCCAACCCAGGGGTTGAACCCAGGTCTCCTGCATTGCAGGCAGATTCTTTACCATCTAAACCACCAGGGAAGCCCAGAATGTCTGTATGAAAGGGTAAAAGCAGTGGTGATGTAGCTGGTACTACTGTACTTTTCAACGTACTGTACTGTAAGATTTAAAGTGTTTTTTTTAATGTATTATTTGTGTGGTGAGTATTAGAAACTTATTACAGAACAGTAATAAGTAGCTGATTGTGTTAGTTGGGTATCTAAGCTAACTTTGTTGGACTTATGAACATCCTCTCAGAATAGAACTTGTTGATCAGTAGGGGACTTACTGTATAAATGTTATGCTTTTGGCCAACCTTTGATAATCTCACTGAATAGTCCCTGGAAATGTATCCTTTACAGCGATCAGTCCTTTTAGTGGGCAATTAAGGGCTTAACAGCACTGAACTTAAACACATTCAATGAAAAGCCTTAGGCCCTTTGACTTATCAAACCAACTTTCTACATTTCCCCATCTTTATTTGCACTTTACTTTTAATGAGGTGAGTCAGATAAAACAGATCTTAAGAGGCAGCCTCGTTTCGGGTGTGACTTAAGTAGCTTTTGTATCATTTCCAAGGCGTAGCTATGATTATAAGCCTTGTTTCCATAAATCATTGTATTTTATAGTATGCGCAATTCAGGATGTCAGCAGACACATGTGTGTTTTTCTGAGCAGTTGCAGATTAAGTGCTGTAGGGGATGCTCACCATGCTTGTTGAGACAAAAAATGCAGTAAAAGAAAAAAAACTCTTTATTGAGCCCCAGTGGCTAGGAGCCAACCACAGGAGACGAGATAGGAGGGCTGCAAATGGCTATCGTGGTAGAACACTGCCCTGCGCAGCTGCCAAATGCTTGAGCTGAAACGTGATGTCATTTCCTGTTAATGAAGGGTCACAGTTGGTAGACGAGTCCAGAGGTCACTGATTAAAAGACTCATCCTGACAATTGTTATAATTACATCCCAGTGCCTGAACTACCAACATCAGGAAGGTAATAACAGAAAACAGTGCGCTAGACAATGAATTACTTTAAGTCCATCAGCTTTGGTCAAGAACTCGATCAGAAAAGCTGTGTTTAACCTTTTCTGAGGTAGCCTTTTCACTTAATGACCATCTGAAAACTTTAAACACAAATCCGTTTGTAGCAAGAGGCCCATCTAGTATTTCAAAGCATGAGAACTGCTTCACCCCCTAAAAATGAGAGTAGCCGGCTGATGGCATTGGAATTGTTGGCGAACACTGGCAATTCTAAAAGGGATTCTAGGATTTTTCCACGACGTAAGAGTATTTTGTTAATTAAATAACTTGTCTTAAGCAGAAAAAAATAAAAACCTTTCACGACACAGGCATGCCCGAGTTTGCTGCTGGTGTAGCAAGATTTAAATACAGCTGCCCCAGGCGTCAAAAATCAATTTTAAATGGAATACAGGAACAGTTAGGCTTTTTCCATCCTGCCCGCGGAGTGTTGTTACCAAGCCTGTTGCCAATTCCCTAAATAAAGAAGCTAATATTTGAAAGTGGGAGTCTTTCAGAGGAGCGGAAGTTGAGTTTTATTAGCGGACATGCCCAACTTAGCAGTGAAATCTCTGGAACGATTTTCGCTGGGGGGAGCCCTGGAGGCCAAAGCGCCACCTAGTGTGACAGTCTCCCTAGAGGTGGCCACAATTGCTGGCGCTCTTTTTCAACTTTGTGCGTCTGGATTTTAGGATGTGATCCCAAAGCTGTTGATAATACCATAGGCGTGAACCCAACACGAAATGAAAGTCCTGTTTTCAGGGCTTGGGAAGAGCAGATTCTGTCACAAGCGGCAGGGGGAGCCTGGCGCCTCTGCTGGAAAAGGCAGAGGGGTGGAGAGGAGGGTGTCTTCGGGAACAGATGGAGTGGCCGGAGCTGCAGGCGGGCAATGAGGACGGCTGGACAGCCCCGCCTGGACTGGAGCCTGTGTCTGCAGGCAACACCCCAGTTCTCTGGGGGTGCTTCTGCTCAGCGGGTAGCCTGTCTGTGCAGAGGGCCTGGGTCCCGCTCGGAACAGCGTCCACTGTCACTGGGTTAGGGGTGATGTGTGCTTCTCTCTGCTCTGGTCACCTGGTCCCCCATCGGCCAGCGTGGGTCCCCTCCTCGAGTGCCACCGCACAACACACTTATCACTTGACCCCATCCTGGGGGCGGGGGCGGAGTCCCTGCTCTGTCAAGGCCCTTGACCACGGAGTTCAGAAATCTCTCTGGGCGCTGGAACTGTCCCGGGGCTTGTGAAAATCATAGACTCCCGGATGGGACACCCCAACCCACGAAGTGAGTGGTTCCGCGTGGCACCCGAGAACTGGCATTTTCCACTGGTAGTGCTGTGGCCAAGCCAGCTTAGCATCACCTGCCCTGCAGGCTGCGCTGCTTCCGTGCTTTCACCGATGTTGGAAAAACTGAAAATGCTTTCAGTACCAGGACCTGAGGGTTTCACTCTGCATGGTTCTACCTTCAAAGGGCACCTCAGCAGCCCTCTGGTGGCCTGGCAACTGGCTTTTGCCCCCCTGGGAACGGAAGGAGACAGAGCTCTGGAAGCGACAGCTGACCTGTGTTCTGGAGTCTGCTGGGCCTCCTCCATGGTTCGGCACTGAGATCCCACACTCAGGTAGCCTGGACTTCTGTTTCATGGTGGCAGAGCACAAGGGGAGGGAGACAGCAGTAAGATTCAGGGTCTGCCAACTGCACAGGAGTTTCTACCAGGCTGACAGTAAACGTGTCATGTAGAGAATGGACATTTGAAAATGCATTGGTCTGACTGCATTTGCCCTGTGTCGGGGTAATAACACAGACCCATTTCAGAATAAGAAGAGCTGGATCTTCTTAAAAATTATCCTTACCATGTACTGCAACAGGTAGGATAACGTTAGGATGGATGGATGAATGGGTAGGTACAGATAGATACTTGCTCACATTCTTTTAAAATTTTGATTTTAAAAAATTTCTTGAAGGGACCTCCTTGGTGGTCCAGTGGTTAAGACTCTGTAGCTCCATTGCAGGGGGCATGGGTCTATCTCTGGTCAGGGAACTAAGATCCAACACCCTTCATGGTATGGCAAAAATAAAAAAATAAAAATCAACTTAAGTAAGCATCTTTAAAAAAAATTTTCATGAAGAATCAGAAATTAGTCATGGAAATATGGAGCCTTCAAACGTTGGCCAAATGAAAATTAGTTTACTAATCACAACCTTTTATCTACATAATATGGATAGTAGGATTCTCAGTGCTACTTTCCAACACTAGATTTTTTTACATATGTTTTAATTTTGAGGTATAACTTACAAATAGTAGAAGTTCCCCTTTTAGGTGCACAATTCTGAGTTTTGTCAAGAGAATGGTCATGTAAACACCACCTCAAAAGTGCTCCTTTGTTGCTACCCTGCTCTTAGCCCACAACAAAAACTGGTTTCTTTGTGCCCCGACAATCACCATTTCCAGAACGTCCTATAGATGGAATCACATGTCTCTAATCAAATACACTACATTTTTGAGTCTGGCTTCTTTCATTCAAGGTAATGACTTTGAGATTTAGCCTTACTGTTTCCTAGATTATTTGTTAATTTATCTTTATTATGGGGTAATATTCCACTGTATGGCTATTCCAAAATTTGCTTCTTTATCCACCAGGTCAAGGACATTTGAGTTTTTCCCACTTTGGGTAGATTATGAATAAAGCTATTATAAAACATTTGTGTACAGGTTTTGTACAAATCTATATTTTCATTTCTCCTGAGGTGAGATCTCTGGGCCATACGATAGATGTTTGTTTACCTCGGTAAGAAACTAGCAAACCGGTTCTCAAAGCAGACATACCTGCATTCCCACCAGCCAGGTGTAAGTGGTCAAGTCACCCCACATCCTGGCCATCACTTGGTATTATCGGAGTTTATTTGGTTTTATTTTAAGCTGTCCTAGTAGATATACTGATATCTTACTGTGGTTTTGGTTTGTACTTTACTAATAACTCATGAGTCTGAAAACCTTTTCATAGACTTACATCTATACATCTTCTTAATGAAATATCTAGTCAAATTTTTTAACCATTGTTTCAATTAGTTTGAGAGTTTATCAATTCTGGACACAGATTCTATACCAAACATATGTTTTGCAAATATTTTTTGTCTTCTCTTTTCATTCTCTTAATAGTGTTTTTCAAAGAGCAGGTTTTTCTTTTAATTTGATGGTGTCTAATTTATCCTTTTCTTAGGATGAATCATTCTTTTAGTGTCTTGGCTAAGACATCTTTGCATAATGCAGGGTCACAAAGATTTTTTTCCCCTAGGTTTCGTTCCGAAGTTTCATAATTTTATGCTTTGCATGGGAGTCATGGATCTATTTTGAGTCAAATTTTGTTTATGATACAAGGTGTGGATCAAGATTTCTTTTTTCACACATGGATGACCAATTGTTCCAACACCATTTGTTGAAAAAACCATCCTTTGTCCGTTGAATTCCCTTTGCAGCTGTGTTGAAGTAAATTGGCCACACATGTGGGATCTATTTCTGGATTCCACTCTGTTCCACTGATCCAGGCTTTCATCAGTTCCATACTGTCTTGATTACTGTAGCTTTATAGTAAGCATGGAAATTAGAAAATGGGAGTCTTCCAAAGTTGTTCTTTCCCCAAATTGTTTTGGTTATTCTAGAGCCCGCTGCCTCTCCATGTACATTTACAAACCAGCTTGTTGATTTGTACCAAAGATGTACAACTTCCTACATTTTGTTGGACAAAAGTACATTTTGGAAGGGAAAAATTTACAGACCTGTTTGTGAAGAATCTATCATTTTAACAATATTGAGTCTTCTGAATCCCACAAACAGAGGAGCCTGGCAGGCTACAGTCCCTGGAGTTGCAAAGAGTCAGACAAGACTGAGCAACTGATTCATGTACACAGAGTATCTCTCCACTTGTTTAGGTTTTTAATTTCATTTATCATTGTTTTATAGACTTCAGTGTACAGATCTTGCACAGATGTTGGAATTTATGCTCAACTTTTGGTGAGGTTTTTCTTTTTGATACTATTGTAAATTGTGCTGTTTTTAGAATTTCAACTTCCTACTGTTCATTGCTAATACAGAGAAATGCTGTTGAGTTTTATATATTGACCTTGTATCCTACAACCTTACTAAACTCACTTATTATTCATTCTGGCAATCTGTTTGTAGATTCCTTGGTGTTTTCTAAATAGACAGTCATGCCATCTGCAAATAGAATGATTTTTTTTTCCCCTCTCCAATCTAGGTTCTTATTTTCTTGCCTCATTGCACTTGTGAGGGCCTCCAGTATGATGTTGAATAGGAGTGGTGAGAGTGGACATCTTTGTCCAGTTCCCAGTTTAGGGGGTGAGGACCGAGCCTTTTACCATTAAGATCTTAGCTGTAGGTGTTCTGTAGATGCCATTTAATTCATCGAGGACATTTCTTCCTAATATCAGTTTGCTGAGAATTAATCATGAATGAGTACTGAATTCTGTCAAATGCTTTTGCTATATCAATTAAGATGATTATATGCTTTGTCTGTATCTGTCAATGTTTTAGATTACACTGACAGATTTCCCAATGTTGAACAGCCTTGCATTCCAGGATAAATGTCACTTGGTCATGATGTATTATACGTTTTATATTTTGCTAGATTTGACTTGATGATATTTTGTTGAGGATTCTTTTATTTATGTACACTAGCAATACTGGTCTATAGTTTCCTTTTCCTCTAATGCTTTGGTATTAGCATATGCTAGCCTCAAAAAATGAGTTGGGAAGTGTTCCCTCTTCTTTAATTTTCTGGAAGAATTTGTGTATAATTAGGATTATTTCTTCCTTGAATGGTAATATTTACCGGTGAAGACATCTGGTCTGGAGCTTGCTTCGCTAGAAAGTTTTAACTCTGCATTCCATGTCTTTTATAGCTATGGGTAACTATTCCTTCTTGAGTGAGTTTTGGTTTTCTAGGTCTTTCAGGCATTAGTCCATTTCTCCTAAGCAGTCAAATTTTAGGACATAACATTGTTTTTAACCTTTCCTTACTATCTTTTTCATGTCTGTAGAGTCTTTAGCGATGTTTTCTCTTTCATTTCTAACACTGTTAATTTTTATCTTCTCTCTTTTTGTTATTATCTGTCTGGCTAGAGGTTTATCAATTTTGTTGGCTTTTTCAAATGGTCAGATTTCTGTTTCATTAACATTTCTCTTTCATTTCTGCTGATACTAATTCTATCGCTTTCTGCGCTTATCTTTATAATTTCATTCCTTCAGTGTAAGTCGCTATTCTTTTTCTAGCTTCTTAAGGTAGAAGTTTGGATAGTTCATTTGAGATATTTCTTATTTTCTAACATAAGCGCTTGATGTTACGAAACTCCCTCTCAGTGCTGCTTTAGCTGCATTTTACAAATCTGGATATATTCTTATTTTTAGTCAGTTCAGAATATTTTCTACTTTCCCTTGAGACTTCCACTTTGACCTAGAAGTGCATTTAATTTTTAAATATTTGGGAATTTTCCAGATATCTTTCTGTTTGTGAACTCTAGATTTATTACCTTATGGTCGGAGAATGAACACTGTATGCTCTCATTCCTCTTACATTTGTTAGGGTTTGTTTGGTTGCCCAGAATATGGCCTGTCTTGGTGGCAGTTCCATGGGCACTTGAGAAAACCGTGTATCCTGTTACTGGGTGGCCTGTTCTAATGCATCACTTAGGTCACATCACTGACAGTGCCATCCAGGGCTTCTCTATCCTCATTGATCGCTTGTCTGTTTTCTCAAGAACTTAGAGAAGAGTTTGAGGTCAACAAGAATTGTGGATTTGTCTATCCTTTCAGTTTTTGCTGTGTGTATTTTGAAAAGGTATATCGTTGTTGATCAGTTGCTCAATCATGTCCAACTCTTGGCGACCCCTATGGATTGCAGCATGCCAGGCTTCCCTGAACTTCACCATCTCCTGAAATTTGTTCAAACTCGTGTCCATTAAGTCGATGATGCCACCCAACCATCTCATCCTGTCATCCACTTCTCCTATCCTCAATCTTTAGGGACCTCATGTTATTAAATGCTTCACCCATCACTTGCTAAAATCATTTTGCAAAGCTACAAGTTGTTAAGAAATGGGTGCTCAGAATAAAGGCCACTAGGAAGGGCAGAATCTTCTTCATTGCCTGAGGCAGAACATTTGAGCTCAGTCACCAGCTGGGCCTCTCAGTCCTCCAGGGGTCAGAGATGACTGGACAAGAAGGGTTGATTTCAGGGTGGGGCACAGGGTCTGTGCTCAGGATCCTACCCCACCACCAGGGGACCTTGGGCCCTGATTCCCTCAAGTCAATCGACCCTCATAAATGGGCTGTCCGCGCTAGATGCTGGTAACACCAAAGTGTGAATCTTGCTCCAAGGATGATTACAACCCCTCCTTCCTGATACTCGGGGTCCCTGAATAGCAGATGGGGCCCAGAGTATGTTATCAGCCCTCCTTTCAGCACTATGCTGGCAGATGTTCAACCACAATTTGGGGTGGGGGAGTCCCATTTGCAGCACTTGCCAATTTCTATGGTGTGAATACTCCCAACCATGATAAGTTTCCAGCTACCAGCCTGACTCCTTATGTGTGGAGCAGGGAGACAGAGGCTCACACTGTCCAAAGCATTTACACTGCACAGAGACAACAGAGATAAATAACCCCAAGGGCATGGATCATGGTAAAGTGTACTGAGGGACTTTCCTCCTGGTCCAGTTGCTAAGACTTCAGTTTCCACTGCAGGGCTACAGAGGGTGCAGGTTCAATCCCCACTCGGGGAGACGAGATCCCACATGCCACAGGGCCAAAAAAGCAAAACATAAAACAGAATCAATACTGCAACAAATTCAGTAAAGACTTTAAAAATAGTCCACATCAGGACTTTCCCTGGCTGCTCAGTGGTAAAGAAACCGCCTGCTAATGCAGGACACACAGGTTCCATCCCCGGGACGGGAAGATCCCACATGCCACGCAGAGCAACTAAGCCTACGCACCACAGCTATTGAGCCTGTGCTCTAGAGTCCAGGAACTGAGATGGCTGAAGCCCACACACCCTAGAGCCTATGATCTACAACAAGAAAAGCCACCACGACGAAAGAGCCTGTGCACCACAACTAGAGAGTACCCTTTGCTCGCCACAGCTAGAGAAAAGCCCATGCAGCAACGATGGCCAAGCACAGCCAATAAATAAATACATTTTTTTAATGTTCCACATCAAAAAAAATTCTTTAAAAAAATAGTAAAGTGTAGTGAAATAATTAGGGAGAGATAAGTGCCAAGTATTGATTATCTTTGTTTTTCATATAACTCATTTAATGATAAGTTCATTCCATTTTAATGTTGCCCATGTTTGACAAATGATATGCAAAATTCCTGCCAATTCAGCCATCATTTGTGTGGGTTCGCTGGAGTGCTGACCCAATCGCCACTCAGACAAGCCTCAGACAAGCTCGGCCGACAGAAATGAATTGGTTCACGTGAGAGGTTCCATAGCAGCTCTTAAACAGAGGGTGTTGGGTTCTCCATGCTTAACAGTGTCTGCAGCAACTTCCCTGCTAGCTGTGAGATCTAGCCCTAAAGCGCCAAGGCCATGCAGTGCTCTGATTGGTCAGCCCTGGCCACGCCTCCTTCTTGGAACTGGGGGTGGAGTCAGCATCCAGCGGACCAAAGTCCGGAGCAATAATGTTCCTGGCACATCTAAGAGGCATCAGGAGATGGAGAGTGGATGTCCAGTTGTCCGAAAGAATGAGGGTCCATCACGCAAAACCACAGAAGCCTTTGCTAGCTATAAAATCCCATATGAACATTCAGTTTGGGATTTTTCAATCTTGGGATATATTTAAACTTTTTGGTGTTCAAGGTTTTCAAATTTTGGAAGCAATCCATGCTTGTTTTAAACAATAAATGCAGTGTAAATGCTTTGGACAGTGTGAGCTGCTTTGCATAAGGACAGAGTTACTCACCTCCCAGGCTCTAACTCCAGCCTCTAACCCACTCTCCCCCTGGCTCCCCCATTCCCAAAGTTAGCAGCCTGCCCCACGCCCCCCTCAGGCTAAGCAGTCCCAGACACACATACACGTGGGAGTTGTTTTGTTTTTGCAGAAGTAGACCCAGACACACCTGTGATTCTGCAGCTTGCTGTTTCTCACTGTGAGATAAATCTCGGGCTTCTCAGCAGTCGGTAGAAAGAGTCTGGCATAGGTTAGGGGTTTGCTCTAGCTGGACTGGCAGGGGCTGGGGCTGGAGGCCTTTTCGTCCATTGTGCCTACCGAAGGCATGGACGTGCAAAGACCTCTTGTGATGTCTAAATTTGGTCAGAGTGCAGGAGGCAGTGCAGGGTGCCTGTGTGCTAAAAATACCAGCCGGGGTCTGGGGTGGAGGCCATGCATTCAGAGCAGACAAGACGGGGAAGCCCAGGTGGCAGAGCATCAGGGTCCTTGGCAAAGCATCCTCAGGTTTTTCCAAAAAGCCTCGGCCTCTACACTAACACCCATGCCCATGGCCACATGTCCAAGTGACCAAGGTGCATGTGACTGCTAAGTCTTTTCAGTCGTGTTCAACTCCGTGCGACCCTATGAAGTGTAGCCCACCAGGCTCCTCTGTCCATGAGATTCTCCAGACAAGAATACTAAAGTAGGTTGCTATGCCCTCCTCCAGGGGATCTTCCCAACCCAGGGATCAAACCCAGGTCTCTTACATCTCCTGCATTAGCAGGCAGGTTCTTTACCACTAACACCACCTGGGGGGCCCAAATGAACAGGGTACAGATTCTAAAAGCTGCCTCCAACTGAGTCACCATCACCCTGTGGGTCATGTTAACCCGTTGTTTGATACTACCTCAGGATTTGGACCCTGTCTGGGTACCACTGCACAGAAGCTTATTTTCAACTCACTTTTTAAATATATAATTTTATTTATTTCCTTTATTTTTGGCTGTGCTGGGTCTTCCTTGTTGCACAGGCTTTCCCTAGTTGCGGAGAGCGGGGGCTGCTCTTCGTTGCGGTGCTCAGGCTTCTCTTTGCGGTGGCTTCTCTTGCGCAGCAAGGGCCCCAGGGCACCCGGGTTTCAGTAGCTGCAGCACGTGGGCTCAGTAGTTGTGGCTCCCAGGCTCTAGAGCACAGGCTCACTGTTTGTGATGGACAGGCTTAGTCGCTCCACCGCATGTGGGATCTTCCCAAACCAGTGATCAAACCCATGCCTCCTGCATTAGAAGGAGGATTCTTTATCACTGAGCCACCAGGGAAGCCCTCAACTCACTTTTAAAAAATCAAATACATTTATTTCTAAATAGAACTTCACAACACTACAGGAAATAGAAAACCGGTATCACTTGCCATAAATAATTATGATATATAGATAAGTAGATCATATACATAATGATTACACATAATGTTACTAACAGTTTTGAGCATTTGTTCTGTGCCAGTCTCTGTTCTAATCTAAAATATGAACTCGATCCTTATAACAGCCCTCATTCTACTGTCACCCCATCGTGTAGATGAGAAAATGAGGCTCAGAGCAGCTCCACCTTAAAGTAGACAGGTCACTACCAAAACTAAAGTCAGAAACTGTCTGGATCACCCAGGTGCCCACCATGGACGGGGAACCTCAGCTGTGCTGGACTTTGAATTCACTTCCAGCTTTTGATTTGCTCATTCTCTCATCTCTTTAACAAGTGTTTACTGAGCACTTACTGTATGCCAGGGCTGTGGGGTGGAAGGAGCAGTGGGAGGTTTCTGTCTCTGCCCTTGACAAGCTCTGTCTGGTAGTGGGAAGGGTGCATGTGGTGGGTGCTTCAGAGCTGCAGTTCTGGGGACAAGAGAGGGCATTCACCAGCCTCAGCTTAGGGGTGGGGGTGGGGAGTGATGCTGGACCAAGTTTCTAACGTTTTTCAGGAAGAACAGGAGCTGAGTGGAATAAAAGAAGAGGAAAGGGGAAAGTGGCAATTCAGGTGGATTAAAAAGGTGAATTCAAGTAATTTTCATGTCCCCGCTGGAGACCCCTATTATGAGCAGATTGAAAGAAGAAGTTAACCTCAGTTTCTTCATCTGTAAAATGGGAGTAATGGTACCAGCATCATAGAGTAACATCTGTGATGAGGATGAATGTGTCACAGTTTATGAAGCATTCTGGCAGTTCTTGCCACAGAATAAATGCTCAAAATGTCACTAATAAAAATAATGATAATTACTCCTGTTTCTGGCTAGTGATCGTGTTTTCTATGTAGCAAAGCAGTACTGTAAAGTTTTTTTAATATTTTTATTTTAAAAAAATGAATTTAAAAGTGGCATGCTTCACCTAAAACTACCACAAATTTATAAATCAACTATAATTTTTCAAAAATAAGAAAAGTGGCCCTCTTGCAGTGAGTTTAAGCTAATATTCATATTACCATGTTTGTCTTCATTTGCATACATCCCACAATTTTACAAGCATATACAAAAAACTGAGCCTGTAACTTCCACCTGTCTTTTTTGTCTTCTCCAGGCTTTATTTTGAAAGAAGTGGAAATCCAAGACCATTCTTTGAAACTACTAGCAATATATTTACTTGACAGGGGATTTAATTCCTTACCAAATGACATGCGCAACCTCATAGTGAACGGTATTTCTAAGCAGCACAGCTCACAGCGTGGGGCTCCCTAAATCTGACTTAGATGGTGGGACAGCCGTCTTTCATGACAAAGTTTCTCATAGAAAAGCCATGGTTTTGCAAGGACACCTATCAGAGTAGCCAGTAGAAGCTGAATTTTACTTCATGTCTCCCTCCTACAAACATGCTTGGCCACTGCCTGTGAGGAAGGTGGTATTTGGGGGAAAATTAAAAATCTGGAAGTCATTATCAGGAGCCCATGGGCAATGGGCTACTCCTGGTCCAAGGGGTTTACACTCATGATCTCATGTCTTCACAACCATCCTTTGAGGGAAATGCCATCATTATTTACTTTTTACAAAGCAGAAAGCAAGGCACAGTGAAGTTAAGAAACACAACCCAGGCCACACAGCTCATAGGTAGAGCCAGGATTCGAATCTGGGCTGTGAGATGCCAGAGACTCTAGGAGAAAATCCATTTATACTTGCCTTTTCCAGCACCTGGAGCCTGCCAAAATCCCCTGGCTCATGGCCTCTTCCACCTTCAAAGCCAGGAGAGGCTGGCTTATTTTTCTGCCTCTGACACTGGCTCTCCTGCCTCCATTTAAAGGATATTGTGATGGCATTGCAGGGAGGCTTCCTTGCTAGCTCAGACGGTAAAGAATCTGCCTGACAATGCAGGAGACCCAGGTTCGATCCATGGGTCAGAAAGATCCCCTGGAGAAAGGAACAGCAACCCACTCAAGAATTCTTGCCTAGAGAATCCCGTGGCCAGAGGAACCTGCTGGGCCCCAGTCCTTAGGGTCACATGGAGTCAGACTTGACAGAAGCGGCTTAGCACACACATACACTTGCATGTGTATAGTGAAGACACGGGCCCACCCGGATGGTCCCAGGACAACCTCCCCATGTTAGGTCAGCTGATGGGCAACATCACTTCCCTCTGCAGCTTCAGCTCCCCTGCCACGTAAGGGAGTGTCACAGATTATTATAAGGATTTGGATGGGGACATCTTTGGTCACAGGGTCAATGCTGGCATTTCTCCTCCTGGAGGCACCCTTTGGAAAGGACAGCCTGGACTGTCAGGTCTCCAGCAGAAGGGATTAGGGTGAGGAAAAGGGTGGGGAGGGCTGGGCGGGAGGAGGAGAGGGAGAAAGTGACAAAGAGAAGAGACAAAGCAGAGCAGGAGGGAAAGCCACAGCATGTTTCCCCACCACCGAGGGGACCCTGGCTCCTCTCCTGCCCCTGACAGGGAGTCCCTAACTTGGCCCCTTGCAAGGACCCAATCTCCACTTCCAGAGCAGGTGGCAGGAATGATGCTGCCCGAGGCCTGGGGAGGCTGAAGGCTCATTTGCATATGCAAACAGCCTCCCTGTCCGGAGCAGAGGCCAGGTCAGGGTCTGGCAGATGTTGGGAGGCTGGTTCAGGGGTCTTCAGCCCCCACACTCCCTCCAGAGTTCGCTGTCCCTGAGCTGTTTGTCCTCACACTCAGCCTGGCCCTGAGGAGGCTCTTGACCTTCTAACAGGCCTGCCCCTAACAGTCACACTATATCGCCCCCAAGAACTTCACCTAAGGAGAGAAGGGGGAAAGAAGGCAAGAGTAGGGGAAAGAAGGAATGGAAAGGGGAGGAAGGTTGTGGATGCAGGACCCCACTGCAATTTCAGGACAGCAAGGCAACATCACAACAGCCTGAGCAGCAAGTGGGAGGGATACAGGCTAAGGGGACCACCTGAGGGAGGCGGGACTCACCTGCCCCTGTGCTCAACCCTCCATGGCAGCGTCTCCCTGGTCCATCCAACCACCTGTGATGTAGCTCTCCATGCCCATTTCACAGATGGGGAAACTCAGGGTCACACTGGGAGAAAGAAGATGGAAAACCCAGGACTCAGATACCAGTGCTGAGAACCCCTTGGGAAGCAGCCATCACTCTTGTGTGCATCTCAGGACAGTGACAGCAGCCGATCTACTGGGCACCTGTGTTGACAGGACTAACTATTCGTCCTGGTGTTTTGAGGCCACTTGGCAGCAGCAGGTTGAAAGGGATATGCCACATCGAAGGCAGCTGAGCTGGGGGAGGGGGAGCTACAGCACCCCCTCTTTATAAAAATGTTCTTAAATTCGCTTTTACTATTTTTATTAACAGAAAAAGAGAGACTTTGAGAGAGTGAGTTAATTTGAAGGGAGAGATATTTAAACAGAAGAGAGAACGTTTCCACTGGCATGTGATGGGATTTCCAAAAGGACCTCACACCTGGGCTGTGAACTTCTGCGCAGCCAGAGCCCTCACATGTAAAATGGGTGGGATGAGGGATGGGAGGGAGGGAGGGTATATGTGTATGCTTATGCCTGGTTCACTTCGTTATCCAGAAGAATGGAGCGCAATATTATAAGCCAACTGTGTATGCGTGCTCAGTCACCTCTGCCGTGTCTGACTCTGTGCCCATGGATTATAGCCCACCAGGCTCCACTGTCCGAGGGATTCTCCAGACAAGAATAATGGAGTGGGTTGCCACGCCCTCCTCCAGGGGATTTCTCCTATCCAGGGACTGAACATTTGTCTCTTAAGTCTCCTGCATTAGCAGGCACGTTCTTTACTACTAGTGCCACCTGGGAAGTCCCATAAAGGAACTATACGCCACTGAACATAAATTAATAAAAAGTATGCTGAATGAGATGAAAAAATTAAATGAGAGGTTCACCTGAAATCACCCCTGCCATCAAGCCCAACAGGACCAAGTCAACCCAAGGCCACAATTCAAATGCCCCTGGGGGTGGGCAGGTGCAAAATGGGCAGGTAAGGAGAGTCAGGAACTGCATTTTCACATGAATATTCCTGTTACATACTGGATGCTAATTTCCCATTTTCAGAAACATTCCCATTTGCTGGAAAAGACCATCTGTGGCTGGGTTTCCGTGTTCATCGCCCCTCTCAGCTGCTCTGGGTTCCCTCTTGGTTCTCCTCAGAACACTGTGTCTCTCTGAGGTTTTCTGGGGCCCAAAATAGCAGAAGCAGGCTATTTTTACGGGACTCTGATAGCACAGGTTGGAGGAGCTGGGGGGCCAGGCCGGTGCTGGGCTTGGAGTCTTTTATCAGCCTTTATCATCCATCTCAGAGTGCCTGGAGGCATTGGAGAAGCGCAGGAATGTTCCCACTGGCGACGTCTGGGGAGAGTCAGGCGGCCTGGGGTAGTTATAAATAGGACATCTGTGCAGGTGGAGCCCAGCCAGCAGGCTGCGGGAAGCTGGTTCCTGCTCCTTGAACCCTTCCATCTCTTCCTCTGCCAGAGCCCCGGGTGCCCATTTCCCTAACATTTGCATGATGGTTGCCTGGGTCTCCAGTCAAAGTACATGCAAATCCAAGCTCTGTGCCCCAAACTTCTCTCTTGATGAACCCTGTCCCCAGGAGAGCCCAAACCCAAGATGCCCACCAGGGAGAGAGGGAGAAGGTGTTCTTCCATCCCTCAAATACATACTAAGTTCCTACTGTGTGCAGGCAACGTGCTAGGGGCTGGGTACCAGAGTGAACAGCCAGCCTGTACCTGTGGGGCTTCCAGCCAATGGGCAGACAGCTGGGCAGATCCATCAGGTGCCTAAGATGATAGCTGGGGTGTGTGTCGGGGGTTGCATACGTGCTCATTTGCTCAGTCATGTCTAACTCTTTGCAACCCCGTGGACTATAACCCACCAGGCTCCTCAGTCCATGGAAATTTCCAGGCAAGAATACCGGAACAGGATGCCACTTCCTACTCCAGGGGATCTTCCCTCACTGGGAATGGGTAATACTTAAAACAGGATTGTGCAACAGGATGCTCTCAGCAACTTTATTTATAAGGGCCCCAAACTAGGAATAATTCAAATGCCCATCGATGGGGTGGGGAAAAAAAGGGCTGTGTATACAACCGTGGAATATTCCTGATCACTGAGGACAGATGAGACAGCAGCCACAGGGATGCATCTCAACATGAGAAGGAAGCCAGACCAGAGGAACACACTGTGTATCTCCATGTACAGATCATTCAAAGGCAGGAACTGTCCGTGTGTGGAGCTGAAAATAAGGACAGTGGTAACCCTGGGGTGGGACAGGGCACCCAGAGAGGCGTGAGAACTTCGAGGGTCAAGTTCTCTTTCTGGATCTGGGTGCCAGATACCCACGTGTGCTCCCTTTGTGAAGATTTGTGCATCTGGTCAGTTAAGACCTGTGCTCTTTTCTGTTTGTATATTTTATAAAAGTTTACATAAAATAATAAAGGAGGGAAGGGGAGATGTAGGGCCATCCAGGAAGTAGGGCTGCAGAGAAAACACAGGACACCCAGCTAAATTTGAATTTCAGTTAAATGAGGAATCACTTTTTTTTAGCAAAAGTATGTTCTAAATATCACTGGACAAGCCCAGCATGCTACTGGGAACCAGTCCCAGGACCTGAGCTCTCTTCACCACCTCTCATGGTCTCCCAGTGGAGGTCTGTGAATAGCTTGTCTGCTCCCCAGATAGGTTGCTTTGGGGTGCTGCCAAGCCATGAACCCCAGGGCTCTGGGCACCCCCCCAGGGCAACTCAGCTCTGCACCAAGACTTTGAATCAGGAAGTCGAAGACACCAGCAAGTCCCCCTCAAGGCCTTCCCTCTGTCCGAATGAAAATACTAAGTGGGAACATCAGAGCTGGATCCTCTGGAGTCTAATGGGTAATGGCCACGATACAGTTCTTGAGTGCTCAGCAAATGTTATGAGCCTCTGGTTTGATCAGCGGCAGCACTGACTGAAAGCTGACTGTGTATCTGCACAGGTGTGTGCAATCCCCTCTTTGAACGGAGAGGAGATGCTTTGTAGAAAGTTGGTTGACTGAATGAATGAGCTCTCCCACTGCCATCACAGCCCCCACCTGCCACTTGTGCGGTGACTTTGGAACCCTTCCCTCCTTAAGCCTCAGTTTCCTTCTCTGCCAAACAGAGATGACAGTCACTGGCTCACTTGGAAGGGTTTCTCAGCCTCGGCACCACAGCCATTCGGCCTGGACCATTCTGTGCAGGGGTATGTCCTGCACTGCTAGGGGCTCAGCGGCATCAGGGTCTCTACTCACAAGATGCAGGTAGCAGCCGCTCCTGGCGGTGATGACTGAAACGTCTCCAGATGTGGCCAAGTGTCCTTAGGGATACAGGATCCCTGGCTGAGAGACCCTGGATTGTTACGAAGATTATGAGATTATGTCTGCAGAGGACCTAGCAGAAACCCCAGCACGGGATGATCGCCCTCAAGTTGAGGAGCCTAAAAGTGCCAGGATGAGGACTTGAACTCAATGTGTCTGATCACAAGGCCTGACTGTGCCCACGGATGCCCCGGGGATCTTGCTGGGTGCTGATCTGATGGGACAGGGTGGGCCCAAGATGCAGCCTTTGTATGAAGTGCATGAACCCTTGCACTCAACACTGCCTGTGGCTTTGAGGCACTTATGGTTCAGTGTTAGTCGCTTGGTCGTGCCCGACTCCTTGTGACCCCAAGGACTATAGTCTGCCAGGCTCCTCTGTCCATGGAATTCTCCAGGCAAGAATACTGAAGTGGGTTGCCCATTCCTTTCTCCAGGGGATCTTTCCAATCCAGGGATTGAACCGAGGTCTCCTGCACTACAGGCAGACTCTTTGCCATCTGAGTCACCAAGGAAGCCTGGTCCAAAGGGGAAGAAAAAAGGACACATACCACAGGACCTGCCATATGACAGGATGGTGGAAGGTCTACATAGTAAAAATTGGGTGGCAGTGGGGAAGCAGCACATACGTGAAGTCTTCAGTTTGCAAAATTCAGATCAGTAAATTATAGCCACTATAGGCCGCCGTCTGTCTGTGTAAATAATGTTCATTGGCACTGAGGCTGGGTTTAGAGCGAGGCAAGTGAGGCAGAATGGTGCCAGCACAGGGCTGCCGCCTGTCTGTGCTAAACTTTTTCCATATTTTGTACCTCAGAGCTTTTTTTCGGCAGTTGATGTTTTTTGATTATTTATTTATTGGTTTCGCTGAGTCTTCATTGCTATCTGCAGGCTTTCTCTAGTCGCAGCGAGCACGGGCTTCTCTCTCGCTGTGGCACATGGGCTTCTCATTGCAGTGGCTTCTCTTGTTGCAGAGCACAGGTTCTAGGTGCTCAGCAGCTGCAACGCATGGGCTTAGTTGCTCTGCGGCATGTGGGATCTTTCTGGACCAGGGGTTGAATCCATGTCTCCTGCACTGGCAGGGAGATTGTTTACTACTGAACCACCAGGGAAGCCCTCAGGATTCATTTTGATTTTTTAAACTTTGCTTTGTAATTGTCTCGATGACAGCACTTTCTGTGTACAGGGCCATGCCTCACTCGCCTCATCCTAGCCTCAGCCCGGCCGGAAGGGTTCCAGAAGGGCTCTGTGCCTCCAGATGGGACCAGCAGGGGCTCAGATGTGGCACTGCCCTGTGTCTGCATCCTGCTCTGCCCCCAGCTGGCTGTGTGGCCTTGGGCAGCAGCCTCAGCTCTGGGGCCTCCATTTCCCTCCTGTGAAATGGGGCCAGCAGTGCCCAACTCTCCTATCTGGCAGGGATGTAGAAAGAATTAAATGAGATAATATACACAGAAGTTTTGGGGAGGCTTGAAGTATACTCACTGTCAGCTAGAATGCAAAGTCAAGTCAAATTCACTGCATGGAGGTTGAAAAGAAGCAGGGAAGCCTTCGAGGGGCTGAGCTGGGTCATTACAGGTGACTCTCGAAATGGGTCTGGAGAAATAAAAAAGGTCTCAGACAATTCAGAAAGACATCCGAGTGAAGGAACCAGCAAAGGACAAGGCTTAAAGGAAGGGGTTCTCCTGGAAGGCAGGACCCAGACAGCCACGTGCGGAAGGACAGCCAGAGCTCAGCTTGTCTGCACATTGGCAGCAGAGATACTTCTCTCTGTGGCCAGGAGGAAGCAGAAGTCCCAGCCTGCCGTGGATCACCATGGCGGGTAATCACCACACCAGCAGTAACCATCCATATGCCAGAGCCCCAGCAAGCAGCCAAGGACTTCCCACGCAACCTCCTTTGCCACAGACACCATGTGGGGTTACAGAAGAGAAAACGTATGCTTCTAATGGTCCAGACCTGGAGGGAGGGAGAGTCAGACCAGGGTGGCCTGGATGCAGCAAACGAAACTGAAAATACAAAGCAGAGTATTTGGCATTGGGCACCAGGGAGACTTGGCTTCCCTGGCGGCTCATACAGTAAAGAGTCTACCTGCCGATGCAGGAAACCCAGGTTAAATCCCTGGGTCAGGAAGATCGGCTGGAGAAGGACATGGCAACCCACTCCAGTATTCTTGCCTGGAGAATTCCATGGACAGAGAAGGCTGGCAGGCTACAGTCCATGAGATCACAGTCAGACACAAGTGAGCAACTAACACTTTCACTCTTTTTGACTGGGGAGACAAAGAGCCAATAGCGCCCAATCTCAGACATATCAGCTTCAGATGCACGGAGTTTCGAGATACCATGTGGCAGGGAGACAGGCTCTCATAAATTGCTCTCTGGGTTAGAAAGCAGCAGTTTCCAGTCGGGGGCCTGGTCTGGGTGATTCCCCCCTAAACTTACCCAGAGATGGCCCCAGGAGGCCTTCCTGAGTCACACAGACTTGGCGAGTCTCAAGAGGCACAGATGCCTTTGCTCTGTGTACACGGCGCAAGATTGCACAACCGCAGGGGCGCTGCCGCAGGTTGACCTGTAGAACATCAGCTTTATCTCCTTGATCTGTGCTGTCAGGACCATTATTTTTGTTTTTAATTTTCTTTACTTCATTGTGTTGGTTTTGCCATACAATGACATGAAACCGCCATGGGTTTACACATGCTCCCCTCCAGAACCCCCCTCCCTCCTCCCTCCCGATTCCCTCCCCCTGGGTCATCTCGGTGCACCAGCCCCGAGTATCAACCCTGGGCTGGCGATTGATTTCACATATGATAATTAACATGTTTCAATGCCATTCTCCCATATCATCCCACCCTTGCCCTCTTCCACAGAGTCCACGAGTCTGTTCTATACATCTGCGTTCCTTTTGCTGTCTCGCATACAGGGTTCTTGTTATCATCTTTCTAAATTCCATATATATGTGTTAGTATACTGTATTGTTGTTTTTCCTTCTGGCTTACTTCACTCTGGATAATAGGCTCCAGTTCCGTGTCAGGACCATTATTATCCCCTTTTGCTGCTGAATAGAGTAAGGCTCAGAGAGGTGATGTAATTTGCACTTTAGCGGACAGCTAACACAGGTGGAGAGGGATTCACAGCCAGCTCCTGTCCCTTTCCAGAACAAATGACTTGTACCCCACGGGCCTCTCCCCTGAGGACTCACTTTCATCCAAACTCCCTCAAAAGATGCTAAGCATTCTCCCATACCCTCTGGTTTCTCTGCCTAGGAGAGCTGGAGGCCCACCTTGGGGAAAGTTCCTGGGACTTAGGGTTCATTGGAATTGGAAGAAACCGCTTCCTCCCATGACAACACACCTGAGCCTTCTCTCTGTCCATCCACCTGGGCCTGTGGGGGAGGTGCAGCCTCCAGGAAGTCAGGCTGTTGGGGGTTCAGTGCTGTGCCAAAGTCTGATTTCATCAAGGAAATTGGTCAAGTCAGATTGCAGGATGTAAGAGAAGGTTCCTGAAAATCATGTAGCAAGAGAGGTAGAGAGGCAGCCGTCACATCCTCCAGGGGAAGGCTTGGGGGAGGGGACACCATAAACATAAGATGTTCATCCTTGCACATCTGCAGCAGCGGGAATCAACACACTTCAATGGGGATGTAAGCTTTGGTTGAACGACAAGGTGGAAGATTAATTATAATCACAACCATTTATGATGTCGGTATTCATTTCTCCATGTCTGATGCAACAAGGGACTACAAACCAGGCGGCTTAAGACAACAGAAATTTATTTTGTCCCAGTTCTAGAGGTCAGAGTCCAAAGTCAAATTGTTGGCTATGCCTCTCTTCCTCTGCAGGCTCTGGGAGATAACCCTTTCCTGGGCTCTTCTGGTGACCCCAGGTGTCCTGGGCTTGTGGCCACATCACTCCAGTCTCTGCCTCCATCATCACATGGCTCCACCCTGTGTGTCCCCTTCTCTTCTCTTCTAAGGACATTTGTCACTGGACTTGGGGCTCACCCTGATCCAGGATGGCTTCGTTTTGAGATCCTTAACTTGATTACATCTGTAAAGACCCCTTTCCCAGTAAGGTCCACATTAGCAGGCTCCAGGGAGACATAACTTCTGCTGGGGGAGGGGCCACCCTCAACTCATAACTGTACCATTCCCATGTGCCACAGGCTGAGTGGGCAAGGGAGGGCTTGCCAAGCACAATCTCATTTGCACACACTGTTTTGTACATAAAAATATGAGCTCCCTGTGGAAAAGTGTGGAGGCTGTGAAGCTGCACCCCTGTCGGCCAAAGTCATTGCCTGGCATTTCCTTCCCCTGCCATCCCCTCTCAGGTACAAGGGAGAAAGAGGGAGGGAGCTTGCAAACAGAACATCTGCTACTTGTTAGAGATGTCCTATATGGGAAGGGAATGGTTGCACGGTCACACACATGCACACACACCTACACACATATGATTCTGAAAGCCAAGCATCTGGTCATTTTACGGATAGGGAATCCAAGGCTGGGATGATTGGAGAGAGGATGACTGGAAGTCAGAGGATCAGAGTGATGGCTTCGAGGCCCAGGTGGGGTCAGTTGACCCCCGAGAGTGCATTTCAACCCACCTTGAGCCTGGCCTCAAAAGGACATCCACAAACACCTCCCAAAACTTTGGATGAGAGGCTTCTGAGAGAAAATCTGCGCCTGCAGCCTTTTTCCTCGCACACCTAGCCATCTGAGCAGATCCAGACCAGCTTCTCAGAGCAGAGCCAGGGCAGGCGCTTCGCAGGCAGCGTCAGTTTGGAATAAGCTTATCTTGTAGAGATTAAATCCGCTCTCAGGGCTGAATTCAAGTTCAATGAAAGATACTTCTTAATGCCTCACTGGCCTCACAGAGCCCTCTGGGAGGCAAGTCCTTCAGAATTCCTTCCTAGGAGTCCATACCCTCCCCAAATCAAGCAGCCATGTCATCCAAGGCAGGGCGCACCAGAAGCAGGCTGGAGGAAAACATGAGTTTTCTTCTGGTGGGAAGTTTGGCATCTCCATGGCCACGATTAAAATTCTGGCCCTATTTCAGACTAACTGAGAAGCAAAGGCTGTTTTCATCCATTCATTCATTCATTCATCCATCCATTCATCCAGCAAGTATTTTTTGAGGGCCTGCTTTGCCCTGGGGCTTGCATGACCTCACCCTCTAGAGGGAAGATGGACATGAAACCAATAACAACACAACAACCACATAATCAAGCCATGGGGGCTTCAAATGGGAGGTGGGGTGTCATAGGGTGGGAGAGGCAGAGCTGAAGGATCCTGTTGGAAGGAAAACCCTCCCCAGGGGAATGATGCTTGAAATGAAACTTTAAGGACAACT
Source organism: Antilocapra americana (assembly GCA_007570785.1). NCBI lineage: Eukaryota > Metazoa > Chordata > Mammalia > Artiodactyla > Antilocapridae > Antilocapra > Antilocapra americana. The sequence continues at coordinate 3,659,007 of ML660204.1, read as the reverse complement.
AGGACGGACCTTGAGGAGGTGGACCTAGGGAAGGGGAGTCATCCCAGCAGAGGAACAGGAGGTGCAAAGGCCCTGAGGTGGGAGGACACCAAAGTAGGAGGGCCTGAAAGCAGGCCGGGGGAGGGGGAGGGGGAGGTGGGAACCCCAGGTAAGAACTCAGTTGTGCCCTGGAGGTGAGCGCGGCCAAAGCACAGAAGGGGTTAGAGTTAATTCTGTGGGCAATCAGAAGCCTTTGGAGCGTTTATTTTCAACTAAGCTTGTAATTTGTAGATAATTGTGGAGTTCCATGCAGGAGGAAGAAATAACCGAAGAAATCCTGTGTAATGTCACCTCGCTTCCCCTGGTGGTTTGTTTTATTGTTTAGTCGCTAAATCATGTCCGACTCTTTTGGGATCCCATGGACTGTATAGCCCACCAGGCTCCTCTATCCATGGGATTTCCCAGGCAAAAATACTGGAGTAGGTTGCCATTTCCCTTCTCCAGGGGATCTTCCCAACCTAGGATTGAACTCGAGTCTCCTGCATTGGCAGGCGGATTCTTTACTTTTGAGTCACTGGAGAAGCCTCTCCCTCCATGATCACATCTTGCAAAACTATAGTGTAGGGTCACAACTAGGACAATGACATGGATACAAGCCACCCATTTTATTCAGACTCCCCCAGTTTGCTCACTCATGTATGTATGTGTGTGTACCTGTGAATGTGTATATGTGTGTAGTTGTGTCCCTGTGTGTGTTTGTGTATATGTGTATGTAAGGGTAGACACGCGTGTGTTTAGTTCAGTGCAGCGAGTAGGCTTGTGGGGCTACTCACACATTTATCTACCATTTCGCAGTAAAAGAAAAGAGCTTGTAAACATGAAACATGACAGATGGGGTTCAAGTCCCCACTGACCATTACTGGTCCCTGTCGCCTCTCCCAGAGTAATCCTTAGGAGATCTCTTTAGTGTAGAGACCTCCACAGCTCCGCACTGTAGGTGGAAAGATGTAGTATCATTAATTTTCCAGGATGGCTAGAAAGTAAAAACAATGCCACGTGGACTGTATGTGCCCATGGTAGGATGTGACAGGGAGGGAATTTCACCTCTGTGGTCTTCTTTCCCCAAACCCCAAGCCTGGTCTAACCTTAAGGAAAACATTAGGCAGACCCAGATCGGAAGGCGTGTCACGAAACACTTGAGCTGTACTCCCCCAGATGACCAAAACCACTAAAAACAAGGCTTGATGGAGAAACGTCACTGACCAGAGGACTAAGGTAACAGGAGCACTAAATATGACGTGCACCTTGGAAGCGTGCTGGCGTGGGCACCTGTGGACTCTAAATAAAGTCTGGAATCGAGTGAATAATGATACCAGGATTGGTGCAGGACCCGACCATGCAGAATGACATCATGGGAAGTTCAAACTGAGTGAGAGACAGGGGCAAACACTCTGTACTATCTTTGCAACTTTTAGTACTTTTAGCTGCAAAGATAGCAGAGTGCTCGCCTATGTCCCAAACTCAGATTTCAAGGGCACCCCTTGAAGTTCACAAGGGACCCCAGGGAGCTTATACATTCAAAAGTATGCAAAGTAAAAAGTTCAAATTTCCCCTCCAGCATCTTCTACCCCAAATTTATTACCCAGTAGCTAGGACATGATATGGATTTTCTGCCACCTTTGGGAGTTCTTTTATAAAAGAACCTACCAGTACCTGATGACAGGCTCATCTTTGCAGAGGAGTCCTAAATCAGAGGGAAGTCTCTGGAAAGACCCTCACTTGGTCATATTTCAAATCACATAAAACCTACATAGTCTGAACTTCTTCTGGGCACCAGGCCCTCTGCCTCCTCACCCCAGCCCACCAAACAGGAACTGTCTTTAGCTCCATTGTCAAGAGGAGGAAACTGAGGCCTGAATCACAGCCACTTGTGATGGGAGTGGAATTCTGTTCTTGCCTCTGATGGCAACACACAGCATCACCGCCCCCCGTCCCCGGGGCTTCTTTCTCATAGTTCTTCCTTCCCTGCTTCTTTCCTCCCTTGCTTCCTTCCTCTGTCCCTCCCTCCCTCTTCACCTCTCACTCTTTCTTTCCCTTCCTACTTTCTTTCCTTCTCTCTTTCTCCAGACCAGCAGCATCAGTACCACCAGAACACACACTGTCAGGAGCCCGCAGGGCAGTGTTGGGCCTGTAGCATCCTGAGGGGGCCGCTTAGAGCATCTCCCCTCATAAGGGATGCTAGTGAAAAGTCTCCAGGCCCATCTGACTTCAGACGCCGTGCTGGGCTGGAATGGAAACTCCAGGAGGCTCCGTGACTAGGTTCAAGGACGCTTGGGTCTCACGCTTCAGCCAGGCACTTAATTGGCATCTTCCTCTTTCTAGCCTAGGAAATGGCTTTAAAAAGCTCTGCAGAACCTAGTCTTGGGAACCCTGGCTCTGCCGACCTATCACGTCCCCAGAGAGGCCATTCTGCCAGCCCAGGAGAGGCCTGGGCTGGCTCTTGGCACTAACCACAAGTGGCCTACTCTGGTGGGTCCCATGAGTGGCTCACCCCCACCCTAATGATACAGCCATGGACCCCGAGCACCTCAAAGTCTTACACCGTCTCCTACATGGAGCAAGCCCTAGGGAAGGGATACTGTGAAGGAGAAGAGCTTGTGGACACAGGACTCTGTCTTCTCTCCTCCTGTTTCTGAGGTGGAGACTCTCTCCTTTGAGGCAGGAAGCATCTGTCAAAGTTCCCTGCTCTGCAGCCTGGATTCAGCACCGCCTTGGCCCGTTGCTCCTAACTTGACTTCCCCATCTGTAGGATAGGTTGACCATCGTTTCCATCCCATGGGGGTGTCGTGAGGACTAAGTGAGATGCTGCAACAAGGGAGGCCAGGCTGCCACTGGCTCAGTGAATCTATAACAGGAGAAAGGTCAGAAATTAGAGAAAAAACTGTGTGTGGGCTAAGTTGCTTTAGTCGTGTCCAACTCTTTGTGACCCTATGGACTGTAGTCCCCAGGCTTCTCTGTCCATGGGATTTCCTAGGCAAGAATGCTGGAGTGCGTTGCCATGCCCTCCTCTAGGGGATCTTCCCCACCCAGGGATCAAACCCAAATCTCTTACATCTCCTGCATTGACAGGTGGGTTCTTAACCACTAGCACCACCTGGGAAACCCAAACAGAAAGGTGAAGGATCAAAAAGGGGGCATGGCAGGGCAGTTCTGATGGGGCCCCTGAACCAGGGATGAATGAACCATTCCTAGTTGGTATACCTCTCAGGAGGAAGTAGATACTCGAAAATGTTTGTGGAAAACAGGTGCTCTTTCCATGTTGGGAGGAAGCAACCTCAGGGTCCCCTCCAGCCCCATAATCCTACGGCAGGGCCCAGTGAGAAAAGAAAATTTGGGGCCTTTGTTCAAAAAGTATTGAGACTTTCTTAACAGTGGAAGCAGAGCATTAAAGTCAGTGTGAGGTCCTTCAGAGAGGGCCTGTGTGAACACCCAAGTCGCACACCCACAAAGCCAGCTTTGCTCAGGGGTCCCTCTGCCTTCAGAGAGTGAAATCAGGAGACCACCGTTAGCAGATGCCTTTACCCAAGCAGCCTAGCAAACCCCCTCATCTCCTCCAATAGCTCCCCAAAGTGCAAATCGATCTAGGGGTCAGAGTGGCCCATACCATTATCTAGAGGGGAAGTGGGAGGAGAGGAGGGGACCCTGGGAAAAGTCAAAGTGTCACCACGCAGCTCCAGGAGATAAGCTGACAGCCAGCAGGCACCAGGCATTTGCCATGATGCCAGAAATGGCACTTGTCTGCTTCCCGTGGTCTAGGAAGGAAGTCAGCTCACACAAAAGGGACCCCTGCTCCAGTCCAGGCAGTGGGTGGGCACTTATAGCCTTCAAGCACCCCCAGAGCATGCTGCAGGACGGAGCCAACAGCTGACAAGACCATGGAGCACTGGGACGAACGACCTTCCCAGAGCATCCCTGGTGCCTCTGGCCACTGATAGCAGGAACAGACCTTGAGCTTACAGATTCAGGGGCACGGGGATGCTCTTGCCTGAGAACCTTAGTTCTCCTGGAGCTCTTCTGATGGGGGCACACAGTGGAGGGGAAGGGAGTGGGCCCCTCAAAGCAAAATGAAAGGATTCTGGCACTGGGGGTACTGCAGAGCAGCCAGGGCCCTGTGGACCATAGGGAGTTGGGGGAGGCCATGTGGCAGGAGGAACAGGAGAGTACAGGGTGGGGGATCAGCTCCTCACCTCACACCTGAGGCAGTGCCAGCAGAGGTAACCACAGAGACCAGGCCCCATTCTCAGGGAGTTAAGGCTCTATGGAAATTACAGACGGACAGCACTCCCTGCCCCCCCAACAAACATGCCCTGCACGTTGCAAAAGTTCTCCCAATAGACAAGGAGAAACCACAGGACCCAGCCATGCAGTGTTCCCCAGTGCTGTTCTGTGTGGCCTCAACTAATCTGCCACCATCAGAATCTCCATTCTACAGAGGAGCCTGAGGGTCAGAGAGGAATTACATCTCTGGGGTCACACCGCTGATCAATGGCAAAAGCAGTGTTTAAACCAGATCTGAGTCACCTTTGGGATCTTCCAGGGCTCCCCAGGTGGCACTAGTAGTAAAGAACTCGACTGCCAATGCAGGAGACATAAGAGATGCAGGTTCGATGGATGGGTCAGAAAGATCCCCTGGAGGAGGTCACGGCAACCCACTCCAGTATTCTTGTCTGGAGAATCTCATGGCTATAGTCCATGGGGGGTCACACCACTGAGGCAACTTAGCACGCACACACGCTTCTTTCCAATCTTAGGAAGTCCTCCTTTCCTCCAGAGATGGCTATATCCCCTTTGCCCACCCACCCTTGAACTATTTCCTCTAACCACCCACCTTGGGGAGGGCCCACTGACTCACACACACACACACACATACAGATACACACACAGAGACACACACTGGCTTTAGAATTTCCCCACAAAGGATTTTGTTGGTGGCCCAAAGGTTAAGAATCTGCCTTCCAATGCAGGAGACATGGGTTCAATCCCTGGTCAGGGAACTAAGACCCCACGTGCCTTGGGGTAATTAACTTTGCATGCTGAAAATACTGAGCCTGCAAATTACAGTGAAAGATCTCGCATGCCACAACTAAGACCCAATGCAGCCAAATAAATAAACATTAAAAATAAAAATACCTTATTAAAAAAGAATTTCCCCTCAGTTGGCTTCTTGCCCTGGGTGGTGTGATGGGAGATGTTCACATACACACACACACACCCTCGTTTTTGTCTCATCGAATGCAGAGATGACTACATCCCCACTCCCATATCTTTTGGAAGTAGCGCTTAGAATTTTCTTACAGGACTCTCTACCTCAAGTCAATTACCTATTGTTTGGGTAGTGAAAAAGTTGGCTTAATGCTCAACATTCAGAAAACCAAGATCATGGCATCCGGTCCCATCACTTCATGGCAGATAGATGGGGAAACAGGGGAAACAGTGGCTGATTTTATTTTGGGGGGCTCCAAAAATCACTGCAGATAGTCATTGCAGCCATGAAATTAAAAGACGCTTACTCCTTGGAAGGAAAGTTATGACCAACCCAGACAGGATATTTAAAAGCAGAGACATTACTTTGCCAACAAAGGTCTGTCTAGTCAAGGCGATGGTTTTTCCAGTGATCATGTATGGATGTGAGAGTTGGACTATAAAGAAAGCTGAGTGCCAAAGGATTGATGCTTTTTAACTATGGTGTTGGAGAAGACTCTTGAGAGTCCCTTGGACTGCAAGGAGATCCAAGCAGTTCATCCTAAAGGAGATCAGTCCTGGGTGTTCATTGGAAGGACTGATGTTGAAGCTGAAACTCCAATACTTTGGCCACCTGATATGAAGAGCTGACTCATTGGAAAGGACCCTGATGCTGGGAAAGATTGGGGGCAGGAGGAGAAGGGGATGACAGAAGATGAGATGGCTGGATGGCACCACCAACTCAATGGACATGAGTTTGAATAAACTCCTAGAGTTGGTGATGGACAGGGAGGCCTGGCATGCTGTGGTTCATGGGGTCGCAAAGAGTCATACATGACTAAGCAACTGAATTGAACTGAACTGAACTGAGGGGAACCCCATTTCCAGGGTCCAAGGGTGGACATGTGGCTCAGTCCTGGCCCATCAGCTCATTTCATCCTCCTGGCCTCAGCCATTGAGTCACAGACAGAAAGATGACCCAAATCAATCCAGTCTGAGTTAATTCTGTGAAACTGTTGGAAAGAAATAACCTGAGTTTCTATTGGAAGGGGAGGTGGGAAGATGTAAATCTTGAGCTGCTAGAAGTTGACTGGACAGGAAGACAGAGCCAGTGATGGAGAGAAATCAAGTCCTGGTGACAGGATTTGATCTCCTGGATCCAGCTATGCCTGAAGCTGGAAAGGCCCAGACCATTTCAGTTACATAAAAATCATTTTTCTTAAGTCTATTCAGTCAGATTTTGTGTCACTCATGACAGAAAGAGCCCTGGGCCATATTCTGTCTCTTTCTTTTGTGAAGAATACAGGCACACACAGAAGCAGACTCCACACTTGGCTCTCAAACACAGTGCCCAGAACTTGGAGAAACTCCCAAGACTGGCCCAAGGAAGGCCTTGGAATGAAGCCTGTGCCTCTCACTGACTTTTCTTTCTAAGGCAGTTTGACCAGGAGTCCTTCCAAAGAAGTGTTCTTGTCCCCCTTGTGTAGCACAGAAAGCCTCAAATCCTCGTGGGAGGCAGAACCCTGTCACCTGGCATAATTTCTTTCCCTTGAATGTGGGCAGGACTGTGAATAAGACTGAATATCAGATCCAACTGAATATCACTGATCAGTTGACTTGGCGTTTCTCCAAGGGGAGATTACCTGGGATGGGCCTGGTTTAATCAGGTGAGGTATTAAAAGAAACAAGGCCCTCCTGAAATCAGAGTTTGAAACCATGAGGACTGAGGGAGAGGGTGACATGGTAAGGATCTAGAAGTAGCCTTTAGAAGCTGAGAGTAGCTCCCAGCCAACAGCTACAGGACAAAGGCATCTCAGTTCTGAGTCTGTGGCAACTTGAGGGAGCTTATTGCTCAGTCGCTCAGCTGTGTCTGACTCTCGGCAATCCCATGGACTGCAGGAGGCCAGGCTTCCCTGTCATTCACTATCTCCCAGAGTTTGCTCTAACTCATGTCCATTGAGTCGGTGATACCGTCCAACCAGCTCATCCTCTGTCACCCCCTTCTCCTCCTTCCCTCTTTCTCAGCATCAGGGTCTTTTCCAATGTGATGCTCTTTGCATCGCATGGCCAAAGTATTGGTGCTTCAGCTTCAGCATCAGTCCTTCCAATGAATATTCAGTGTTAATTTCCTTTAGGATGGACTGACTGGTTTGATCTCCTTGCAGTCCAAGAGACTCTTAGGAGTCTTCTCCAGCACCATAAAGCACCAATTCTGAAGATAGTCTTTCTGTGGGTAAGCCTCCTGATGAGAACCCAGCTCAGCCCACTCCACGGCTGCAGCCTTGTAAGACTCTAAGCAGAGAGCTCAGCTAAAATGTGCCAACTTCTGCCCCATGGGCACCCTGAGAGCTCATTCAGCCACTAAGTTTATGGCTCTTTGTTAACAGTTTTGAAGATGAACACACCTCTCCTCTGCCTGGCTCACCTTCTCTTTGTTCAAGTCTCAAAGGTCACCTCCTCAGAGGTCTTCCTGACCCACTGCTGTAGGCGGAACCCCCATCCCCACTCCATCCCATCAGCCCCCAGTCTCTTACCCACTTTAACGGCCTTCTAGCCCTTCTACCTGACATAGCATGGACACCACACACCTGCTGATTCTGTACCCATCTCCCCTGTGGATATGGAACTCCAGGGGAGGTGGAGTGGGGAGGGGAGGGGAGGGGCATGGCCTGATTGTCTGCTGGCTGCTGTTGCTGCCCTGGGCCAAGAACTTGGCAAAGGAGAAGGCTTCCATCAACACTGGCTGAATGCACGAGTGAATGAATGAATGAACAAGCAATTGAATGAAGGACCAGCCAATTTTAGCTGCTCAGGAGCCCTGCCCAGCTGCAGCTCTTATGGGGAGCAGATAAGCATGTGGTTTCCAAAGTTCTGGTTCCTCTAGAGCAGCTGAAGTGCTCCCCATGACCTCTGAGGCCAAGAATCCCCTCCCAAGGCATGTACACTCTCAGGGTCAGCAGACTTCTTCCCAGAGCCTGGGTGCTCAGGCCGCGTCCCCACATTGGCCCTGCTCCCCAAGAGCCTGTCGCCCTGTCAACTGAGCTCTCCATGCCTTGGTCTTCTTATCTACAAAATGGGTACAAGAGGGACTTTCCCAGTGCTCCAGTGGCTAAGACTTCACCTTCCAATGCAGAGGGTACAGGTCTGATCCCTGGCTGGGGAGCTAGGAAACCACATGCCTCATGGCCAAAAAACTAAAACAAGAGGCAGAAACAGTGTTGTAGCAGACTAAATAAAGACTTTGAAAATGGCCCATATCAAAAAAAAAAAAACTTTTTAAAAAATGGGTATAAGAGTTCAACTGGCTCCCAAGACTTTTTGAGGATTAGATGAACTCATTTGTACCCGACTGTACCCAGCTCATTTGTCCCTAAAAGGTGCCCAGTTCACTTTAACAAGTATTATAATGGAAATGAATTTGCAGTGCTACCAAGAAGGGTGGTCTCCATCAAGAACGACCCCCCCTCAACTTTCTTGGTGCAAGCTGCAGTGTCTGACTAGCTCCATCTGGGCCATGAGACCAGAGGACCAGCAGACCCACACCCCAGGGCTATGGGTAGAAGGGCTGTGTGAGCAGTTGAGGGGGTCTGTTTAGCACATGATGTCTTAGCTTTGAGGGGTTCCCAGAGAAGTCATGGTCCTCCCCCTTCCTGCCCTGAGCAGATCCCAAGTCTCCCCACCCCCACTGCCAACTTCACCAAGCAGGAAACAGAAATGCCTGGGCCCCCAGCCAACAAGCGAAAGAAACACAAGCCTTTGGGGAGGGCAAAGAGGTGCATGCCAAGGGCAGAGGGCCAGTGGGTCCAGGGCTGTGAAGCTGTGGGTGACCCTGGAGAAAGTAGACACCTGCCAGGCCCATCTCTGGGCTGGGGTCCCAGCAGGGACCACACCTCCAGTGGTAGGGCATGGCCAAGAGGTCCCAGATTCACACTGGGACCAAGAGGGGGCTGTGAGTACTTCTAACACATGGTGAGATGCCAGCCACAACCCCATCTCTTACTGACTCCCACCCCAGGCTCCCCCAGGCTGCCCTCTCCTTCCTCCCTCCCGCTGGGTCCCAAGGTGCCCAGTAGAGCAGAAGTGTCCTGGAAACAAGGTGTCGACAGAGCATTACCAACAGCCCTCAATGCCCTATTTCACCCCGTCAGCCAGTGCATTTCATCACGTGTCCCCAAAAGTGAGCCACCCAGACTTCACAAGCTGTGCTCAGTGCCCTCCGAGTAATTCCCGACTAACACATCAGCATGTTAAGTAACTGGATGCCCCTGGTGGCTCAGATGGTAAAGAATCTGCCTGCAATGCAGGAGACCCAGGTTCGATCCCTGTGTTGGGAAGATCCCCTGGCAAATGATACTACCCACTCCAAACGAATACTACCCACTCCAGTATTCTTGCCTGGAGAATTTCATCGACAGTGGGCTACAGTCCATGGAGTTGCAGAGTCAGGCACAACTAAGAGACAAATACTTTCATTTTCAGTGTGTCAGCAAACTGACAGCAGCTAAGTGAAGTGAAACTTGTCACTGTTCAGTCACTAAATCGTGTCTGACTCTTTGTGACCCCATGGACTGCAGTACGTCAGGCTCCCCCATCCTCCACTATCTCCTGGAGTTAGCTCAGATTCATGTCCATCGAGTCAGTGATACTGTCTAACCATCTCATCCTCTGTCGTCCCCTTCTCCTTCTGCCTTCAGTCTTTCCCAGCATCCGGGTCTTTTCCAATGAGACAGCTCTTAGCATTAAGTGGCCAAAGTATTGAGGTTCAGCTTCAGCATCAGTCCTTCCAATGAATATTCAGGGTTGATAAGTGAAACTTAACATCCAGTAACCTTCACATGACACTCAAGCAAGGGATACCCTCACAGGCTCCTTGAGGAAACTACTCTCCTTCCACCCAACCCTTGAGCCTCCTGCCCCTCTCTGCAGCCCGCTGGTCACCCAAAAGACACTTCGCCACCCTTGGTAGAGCAGGGCTGATAGAAAAGAGCAGCCCATGTCCACCAACAGCCAGATGTTGGCAGATTCGGAATCAGTGCTGAGCCAACGAGGGCATCTGCCCCGTGCAGGCCTGCTAATTGGCCACTGGAGACACAAGAGCCAGGCCACAGCCACACAGAGTGAGGAAATGGGGTCATGGGAGGGGAAGGCAGCTGCTGACCCTCACTTATGCAAAGTTAGCTAAGTGGGTGTCCCTCCATCTGTGTTACCTAACTCTCTCTCCTTCTGACCTGCCAGAAGGAAGCCCTCGTCTCAGCCCAATTTCAGAGTCACCTGGAAAATGCAGATGCCAGAGCCCACTGCAGAGATTCCAAAGCAACTGGTCTGGGGCATGGCCTGGACACCAGGATTTTAAAAGCCCTTTGAATGACACCAAAGGCAGACAGGGTTGAGAACACAGCTCCAGGTTCAGGAGCAGAGCCATGGCCCATGGAACAAAAGGCTGGACCCTACCCAACTGCAAGGATCACAGAGTCTTAGATGTAAGATGAGCCTTCGAGTTGTGCAGTCCACAACCTGTGCAACTGGACACAGCACCCTATTGGAGGCAGGAGAGAAACTGAGTATTGAATGCTCTTTGTTGATACATAACAACGTGGTTCAAACCCTGGCCCTGCTGTTTCTTTAGGGAATTTGTACTCCAAATTCCCTCCAACCCTCTAACGGCCTGGAGAGGGAGACAGAAAACAAAGAATCTCACAAATGAATATATGATGACAGATTTGATAAACACGTGTGATAGAAAAGATGAGTCAGGTAATGCAGGAGGCAAAATAATGGTCCCGCAAAGATGTCCAAGACCCAGTCTCCAGACTCAATGAATTACGTAGGTTATATGACAAAGAGGAGTAAAGGCTGCAGAGAGAACTGAGGTTACTAAACAACGGACCATTTTTTTGCTTAACATACGATGCTAGATTATTTTTTTCTTAATTTTAAACGTTAGGTATAGCTGGAATATGTCATAATTTCATAGGCATAGATTGGAAGGTCTGAAAGTTGTGGAGTCACTTAGGCAGGAAACAGGATTAAGAAATACATGAGAAATCAGAAGATGAATGAAACCATCTAGACAAATTAGAACAACCCACTTTTAAGTGAACAAGGTAAAGTTTCTTTTAATTTCTACTCATTTTATATTTCAAATTATATTGAGAAAATCTCTTACATTTTTATTAATTATTTTCATTTAGATATAATTGACATACAAATTCGTATTTGTTTCAGGTGTACAACATAAGGATTCAATAATTGTGTACATGGAGAAATGATCACCACAATAGCTAACATCCATCCCCACACATGGTTACAAAATATTTTTCTTTTTTTCTGCTGGTGAGGACTTCAAGTTAATCTACTCTCAGGAACTTATGTTTGTTTATTTGGCTTTGGTGAGTCTTAGTTGTGGCACAGGGGCTTAGCTGCTCCATGGCACATGGGATCTTCCCAGCTCAAGGATTGAACCAAGGATCTTTAGTTGTGGCCTGCGAACTTAGTTGCAGTGTGTGGGATCTAGTTCCCTGACCAGGGATTGAACCTGGGCACACTGCATTGGGAGTGTGGACTTTTAGCCACTGGACTGCCAAGGAAGTCCCTCTTAGCAACTTTTAAATATGCACTCTGGTATTATGAAACATTATCCCCATGCTGTACATTACATCCCCATGATTTATGTATCTAAACAGCTGACCTTGAGATGAAGCAATTATCCAGGATGATCCAGGTCCAATGTAATCACAAAGATCCTTCAGAATGGAAGATAACATATATATGATGTTACATGGCAATGACAAAAAAAAAAAAAAAGTGGAAGAGAATTGGAGGGAGTTAGAGAGATGGCAGACTGAGAAGACTTGGCCTTGAGCTTGCTGGAGGCAGGGGCCATGAGCCAAGGCACTGAATTCTGCCAACAATCCAAATGAGCAGGAAACAGGTGCTTCCCAGATCTCTAGGAAGGAGTGTAGCCAACCATCACCTTCAGTTTGGTTCAGTTGCTCAGTCGTGTCTGACTCTTTGTGACCCCATGAATCGCAGCACACCAGGCCTCCCTGTCCATCACCAACTCTCTGAGTCCACCCAAACCCATATCCATCAAGTCGGTGATGCCATCCAGCCATCTCATCCTCTGTCATCCCCTTCTCCTCCTGCCCTCAATCTTTCCCAGCATCAGGGTCCTTTCCAATGAGTCAGCTCTTCGCATCAGGTGGCCAAAGTATTGCAGTTTCAGCTTCAACATCAGACCTTCCAATGAACACCCAGGACTGATCTCTCTTAGGATGAACTGCTTGGATCTCCTTGCAGTCCAAGGGACTCTCAAGAGTCTTCTCCAACACCACAGTTCAAAGGCAACAATTCTCTAGCACTCAGCTTTTTTATAGTCCAACTCTCACATCTATACGTGATCACTGGAAAAACCATAGCCTTGACTAGACGGACCTTTGTTGGCAAAGTAATGTCTCTGCTTTTTAATATGCTGTCTAGTTTGGTCATAACTTTCCTTCCGAGGAGTAAGTGTCTTTTAATTTCATGGCTGCAATCACCATCTGCAGTGATTTTGGAGCCCAGAAAAATAAAGTCAACCACTGTTTCCACTGTTTCCCCATCTATCTGCCATGAAGTGTGGGACCAGATGCCATGATCTTAGTTTCTGAACGTTGAGCTTTAAGCCAACTTTTTCACTCTCCTCTTTCACTTTCAGGAAGAGGCTCTTTAGTTCTTCTTCACTTTCTGCCGTAACAGTGGTGTCATCTGCATATCTGAGGTTATTGATATTTCTTCTGGCAATCTTGATTCCAGCTTGTGCTTCCTCCAGCCCAGTGTTTCTCATGATGTACTCTGCATACAAGTTAAATAAGCAGGGTGACAATGTACAGCCTTGATGTACTCCTTTTCCTATTTGGAACCAGTCTGTTGGTCCATGTCCAGTTCTAACTGTTGCTTTCTGACCTGCACTCAGGTTTCTCAAGAGGCAGGTCAGGTGGCCTGGTATTCCCATCTCTTTCAGAATTTTCTACAGTTTATTGTGATCCACATAGTCAAAGGCTTTGGATAGTCAATAAAGCAGAAATAGATGTTTTTCTGGAACTCTCTTGCTTTTTCTATGATCCATCGGATGTTGGCAATTTGATCTCTGGTTCCTCTGCCTTTCTAAAACCACCACCTTGGGAGACCCCAAAACCACAAGCAAGTGGAGCCCCCTGCACTTACAACCCATGCACACTCAGCTCATAAAGGCTGTTGTTAATATCCACTCCATTTGTGACAATGGGGTACAGCAGTAAATAGAAAAGCTATCCTGTCAGTGCCCAAAGGGACAGCGGAGTCTAGTGTGGGGCGGAGTCTAGCCTAGGGTGGCGTCTAGTCTGGGGTGGAGTCTAGTCTAGGGTGGCGTCTAGTCTGGGGGTGGGAGAAGGTTTCCTGAAGAAGCAGCTCTTGAAGGCAAAGGGGAGACAGAGGGAACAGAAGGTGTGAGGGCCCCTAGGCAAGAGGAAACCTTGTGCAAGTGACTAGAGGGCAGACCCCTGGGGACATCACCACACTCACTGAGCCTCAGTTTTCTCCTCTGTGAAATGGTACTGTAAGAGCATTTCCTCCTTTGAGCGTGAAAGGTGTCTGGGAGCCCTGTGGTGACAGAGCAGACATGCTGGGCCCTACAGTCAGACCAGAGTTGGATTCAGTCTGGTCTTCTGGTCACCCCTGGGTGACCCAAGCAGCCTGCAGCCCCTCTCTGAGCCTTGCTTCTTGATCTGTTGGATGAGAGTGTTCTGGGAGTGCTTGACAAGTCCATGTTATTTACCCCTGTCATCATCGATAGGAGACTGGGGCCCAGAGATGGGAAGGGACATGCTCAGGGTCGCACAGAAACCCCGAGGCTGACCTTCCTCTTTCCAGTGTCCCGGTGGGGACAGAGCACAGGCCGCAGCCTCACACGCCCCCCAAGCCTCCACTCTGATCAGCAACATCCTCTCTCATCAGCAAAGTTCGTTCTGTGTTGGCAGAACGAACCCAAGGTTTCTACATACACATATCAGCAGTCTCGATGAAAACCAGCTGTGAGGTTTAAAATAGCCTCCCCAGTCTTCCAGAGATGCCAGGTCCCTGGCTGAGGGAGGAAAATTCAGGCCCGAGGTGGGGGCACCATCTTCAGAGAAGAATAACAGCTGCCAGGCCCAGAAATCGCCTGAGAGATGGGTAAACTGAACTTCCCAGAGAGATACGGGTGCAGACGAAACCAGGGGGTGGGGGGTAAAAAAGAAAGTCGCCCAAAGTGGGGCATTGTCTTACCCTTGTCAAGTCTTTCTCTCTCCTCTCCTCCCCCCATCTCTCTTCTTTCATCACCTAATAATTCAAAGATCGGGCTGTGGACAGACACTACCCAGCCTCCACCCCCACAAGCTGTGTGATCATAAGCAAGTGACTTCACTCCCTGAGCCTCAGTTTCTTCATCTGTCAAATGGGGTTCCCGCTTCACCAGGTGGCCCTGAGCATCCACGGGACAGTGCAGTGAAGAGCTGACAGATGAGCCCATCAGCCGGTGCCCGACAGCTGGCTGCTACCCCAGAGGAGGGTGACGATGGTGACAACCCCTCTTGCCCATTTCTCTCCCCAGTCCTTCTCCCCTTCCCCAGCTCCCAATCCTCTCCCTGCTCCCCTTGGGGCTCCTGGCCTGGCCCCTGGCAGGCTGAAGACAGATGATGGCATCTCGGAGCTGGGGGCCTGTTGGGCCAAATTCTACCCTCAGGGGAGCCCTGTTGCCCAGATGCACCCCACCTCTGGCTTGACGAGGGAACCAGGGCCAGACACGAGGCCCACATTCCCCATCAACTGTCACAATAACTCTCGGGGCTGCTTGGTTCACGGTTGCCTCCACACCTAGATTGGTGCATGGCACATAGTAGGTGCTCAATAAATATCTGCTGCTTGGCTGATGTGGTGCTGTTATTGTCCCTATCTTATAGATGAGAAGCAGGCTTCCAAAGGTCAGCTGGCACATAGCAGAGTACAACCCTCAGAGTTTGAGGGAACCCAGGCTTAGAGGGGAAAGGTCCCAGAAGCAAAATGTGAATCCAACTCCACTAGCACCAAAGTGTGAGTTTTAATCACCAAATGATACCCCATTTACCACCTCCTCTAGCCAACGTCTGCACTCAGCTTCCCTGTAGGCCTTCCATGCACATGCTGTGTTGTCTTAGGTAACTCACACAACCTCTCTGAGCCTGTTTCTGCATTTATAGAACAGAAAACCCACCTTGCTGCACTGGGGCAGAACCTCCCTCAGCTCATTTATCCTCTGGCTTCTCAGCTTCTAGTGGCCGGCTCAGACATGCAGTCCATGTCAAATAAACCTTTGTTGATTAATTGAAGAGACAAATTTACTTTAGAGCATCAAAGTCTGCCCGGAAGGTCTCTGGGTTGGTTGTCTCCATGTACATGTGCCTTCTCTCTTCACTTTAAAGAAGGAGAAACTACAAAAGGCAGACGATGATTTAGGCGTGTGGTTTTTGCGAGAAAGACGTAAGCCTTAGGCAGACCCCTCAGGCCCTTGGAGAAAAGACCTCCAACATCAGAAAATAAGCCAATGAACGTGAATCATCAGGCTTTCCATTAAAATAAAATGTCAAAGGACTAGCTATCATACTGGCGGTGAGTCCAACCTCAGAGGAGGGTTCTGACCGACACCCACTCCTGGTGCTGATGGCATGGGCTGCAAAGGAGCCTCTCTCCTCTCCTTGCACTGGAAGGTTGTGCCAGGCCCCAGGAGACCCTCTGAACAAGCCAAGCCCAGTCCCCAGCCCAAGCTCAGCAGGAGGAGACCTGGAACGTCTGGGGTGGAATCCTGAAGTTCCCAGTGGGCACGTTCAAACACCATCTGGTGGTTTCTGGAGATCACAAAGAACTTTCCAGAGAGGGGAGGAAACCTGCTTTGCCAGCAGAGTGTCACCTTAGGGCCAGTGTCAAGCAGCAGCCGTCAGGGAGGCCCCAAGTCCCTTGCAGGGGTCCCCAGATGGCAGCCTCTGGTTTTCATGCTGAGGGGCTCTGGGTGTCTTGGGGGCTCTCCCATTCCCATCCCCACACCCTGGCCTTCACCTCCACAGCTCATCTTCTCTACCCCAGGGGACCACCAGCAGAGCCCATCCCGGCCACCTGAGGGGTGTCCCTGTCACAGACAGCCTCACCCACAGCGTCCTGCCAGGCTGACTACAGCAGAAGCTGCACAAACTTGCTGGCCTCTGGTCCAGGGGAAAAAAGCTCACTTAGCCTTCACTAGAACAGTTGGGAGAGCGTGTTTATCATGTGTTCCATGTCCTGACCTGGGTTCCTGGCTGTTTCCATGACAGGGGGCCCCAGGGGTGGGGTCATTTTTACAGACTTTAAAGACCCTTCCAGCTGATCCCATCACCACCGCTGCTGCTGGGCTGGAGAGACCACGGCCCAGCCAGGGTCAAACATGCTCATACTGCCAGCAAGAGTGAGGGGACAGGACCGGGGCAGTCACATACATGGGGACCAGTGTTCAGAAAGGCCCCACACTTGGTTTAATGCTGTGCTGTTGCCATCTTGAAAGTCTTGATACTTTTCAAACAAGGAGTTGCACATTTTTATTTTGCACTGGGTCCCTAATTCCATAGCCCACCCTGGGAGAAGGGCTTCGAGGGTCCAGCCGGGGAGCTCCATCACCTAGAGGTCTTTCATCCCAGACCTCATGAAAGGCTTCAGAAATGGAAATCAGCACAAACCACATCCCCGTGCCCACACCAGGGGTCCAAGTGCCCACTTGCCTGCTTGTGGATCCAAGTGCCCACTTCACAATCACACAGTCGTGTTCATAGGAGTCCATGGGACCCCCCCCATATTCACACACACTCATACGTGTTCACACATGAACATCTGTGTCACCCCCCAGCCACGTGCTTTCTGCAGTGGAAGGGGCTCAGGAGACCTCAAAATGCCACTCCAGCTCCCCCTAGGCCACTGAGAAAGCAGTGAAAAACTCAGGGAGGAGGGCCATCGGGAGCAAGCCCCTGTCTGCCCCTACCCTCCAGGAAAGATAAGATCTCCTCCCTCATCCAGGATTCCACTAAATCCCCAGACAACTCTATGCAGAGCCCCCCACACACCTGATCCAGCTGAATTCCCACAGTCACTCATGTGGTAGCGTTTGCATTATACCCATTTTAAGGATGGCAAAACTGAGGCTGCAAGAAGTGAAGCTGCTGACTGGAACAACAGCAGGCAGACTGGGGGACTGTATACCCAACAGTGACTCCTGAGACACGACAAGCCCCCAACCCCAGCTCACGGCAGACTCTCCCCTCCCCCCCCCCCCCCCTCCTTTCAGGGTGCTTCCCCCAGGGCTGCTCAGCCTGGTTCATGGTGGGGAGTTCTCCCAGTTTAGCAAGTGTTCATCCCTCTTCTCACTACAGGCACAGGTGGGGACAGGTCAGTGCCCAGGGGTCCTATCTAATTTGCTCTAAAGCCCCTGTCCCCTGCCCTAGCCCCTTGGCCAGCCTTACCCTTTGACACCACAGACCAGGGTGTAAGAGCAGGTGTAGGCATGTGCACTGGAGGTGGGGCAGGCAGGTCATCCCTTTGGCCGAGTTCAGGGCTCACCGGGGCCACAGCAGGAGCTCCAGGGAACTTTCTACACCTTGACGCATGTCAGATTCTAAATGGAACTTTCCGAATGTTCCAAGGTGAACATTCCTGTGTCCCTAAATAGAGGCTCCTCTCCCGGGGATGCTAAACAGTCCTCTGGGGCTTCTTGGTGGGCGGGGGGGGGCCCTCCTGAACCTTGGGGACAGGGCTCTGTGGGCCAGTTGGCTCCATGCGCAGGAGGAAGAGGTAACCCGGCAGGCCTGCGGCCGCCCGCCACTCTGCCAGAGCTTGAGCCTGTCCAGGCCCCGCGGCCCAGGCCTTATTTGGTAAGAAGAGCCTGCGCTGCCAGCCACTCGGGCTGCAAGCTGATGGGACACAGGAGGCCTTGAGCCGGCCCCATGCCCGCTGGCCTGGCAGCCTGGGCCCGCCCACCTGGCCTCCTCACCCGGCCCCTGGGCCAGAGGCTGGCAGAGTTGGAGGTGCGAGATCCCGAGGGTCACGCCAAGGCTGGGGCTGCCTCCCTTGGATCCCTGTCCAGCCATGGGAGAGGGATTTCCCAGCTTTTGCCTATATATGGCCGAGGAGAGGCGGCGCGCTCGGGATGAGCCTGTGGGACCCGGAGGTATTGTCTTAAGAGGGTGTTTGGCATCGGGCAGTGATGCTTCAGATTCTTATGAAAACCTGGCAGGGATATTGTTTGACAGCTCTGACAGTGTGCTGGAGTCTCCGCGGGGAGCCGGCCCCTGGGGGCCGAGGGCATGTGACACATCAGCTGCCTGCCCGGTCCTGGCAGGCGGGAGACCAGGCCGGGCAACCATGTTCATGTTCGGGAGGAGGTGGCCAGCTCAGAGCTGCCCAGCTCAGGGGAACCAGACAGGAGCGACCTCTTCTGGGTCTTGGTTTCCCAATCCACGCGTAGTGTGTACAGAGGTGCTGCCGTGGACACAGGGAGAAAGGTACAGTGGAGGAGCAGGTGGGGCCCCCATGGGCAGGGCTGCTCGTCTCTGAGTCCCACGACATGCAGCCTTAGTGGACAGACTGGTGTGTCTTTGTCATCCCATCCATGCCTCGCAAACCCAAGGAGCTGGCTGCTCCTACACCCCTGCTAACAGATGAAGAAACCAAGGCTCAAAGACAGTTAAGACCCTGGGCTCTTTCTCCAACCCGCTGGAGACCTTTGAAGGCCAACATTCATTCATCCATCCTCCTGATGAACGTGTCCTGAGCTCTGCTGTGGGCCAGGCATCATTGTAGGGCCTGAGGCGGAAGTGGTGACCCATTTAAGAAACATTCTGTTCCCAAGGAAATAAACATGCCTTCAAATTAGGTAGAAAGGGAAGGTCTGTCTGTGCAGATGACTTTTAAACCAAGGCCCAAAGATGAGAAGCAGCCAGTCCCGGGGGACGAGTGGGGCTGGTTACTTCAGGCAAAGGAAACAGTACATGGAAAAGCCCTGATGCCAGTAGGGGGCAGATGAGGTCTAGGCCAGCCCTGGGAGACCATGGTGACAGAGCCGGAAGAGCAGACAAGAGCAGAAGATGCCGCCAGAGGTTTCAGGGCAGATCAAGGAGCTTCAGAGGTCCCTGGGGTTGGGTTGCTGTATCAGATGTTTCATTGTTGTTTAGTCGCTAAGTCGTATGTGAGTCGTTGTGACCCCATGGACTGCAGCATGCCAGGCTTCCTTGTTCTTCACTATCTCTCTAGTTCGTGCAAGTTCATGTCCATTAAGTCAGCGATGCTATCTCTGCCTCTGCCGCCCCATTCTTCTGCCTTCAGTCTTTCCCAGCATCAGGGTCTCTTCCAGTGAGTTGGCTGTTCGGACTAGGTGGCCAAAGTATTACAGCTTCAGCTTCAGCATCAGTGCTTCCAATGAGTATTCAGGGTTGATCTCCTTTAGGACTGACTGGTTTGATCTCTTTGCTGTCCAAGGGACTCTCAAGAGTCTTCTCCAGCACCACAGTTCAAAAGTATCAATTCTTTGGCACTCAGCTTTCTTTATGGTCCAGCTCTCACATCCATACATGACTGTTGGAAAAAACATAGCTTTGACTATATGGACCTTTGTCAGCAAAGAGATGACTTGGCTTTTTAATATACTGTCTAGGTTTGTCATAGCTTTCCTTCCAAGAAGGAAGTGTCTTCTAGTTTTATGGCTGCAGTCACCATCCACAGTGATTTTAGAATGCAAGCCCCTTCACCATGACAAGGCAGTGATCCATGATGAAAGTGAAAGTTAAAGTGTTAGTTGCTCAGTCGTGTACGACTGAGCAGCCCCATGGACTGTAGTCCGCCAGGCTCCTCTGTCCACATAATTCTCCAGGCAAGAATACTGGAGTAGGTTGCCATTTCCTTCCCCAGGGGATCTTCCCAACCTAGGGATTGAACCTGGGTTTCCTGCATTGCAGGCAGATTCTTTAATGTCTGAGCCACCAGGGAAGCTATGATCCATGAAGGGGATTATATATTTGGACTCTGCTAAATGCTGTATGTTGGTTTTCTCATTTGATTCCTGGGCATGCCCATGAGGAGAGCAAAATCTTATTACCGTTTTAGAAATGAGGCAGTTGAGGAGCAAAGAGGTGAAATGACAGGCTCAGGTAATCCTTAAGGGACAGACAGGGATTCTTCAGTGAACTCTGCCTGATGTCAAAGCCAGGCCCAGTACAGGCAGCAGGTCCTGACGGGAACAGAGCCGTGTGTTTGGGGTGGGGGTACTGACCTGGTTTGGACCCCCTCTGCTATCCGGCTCACCACCCTACCACACAGGGTAAGTCACCAGGACTTTCCTAGTTTTAACACTGAAAGTCCAGCTTCCCATAAACCCCTCTGGCCTGGGCATGCATGCATGCGCAGTTGCTCAGTCGTGTCCAACTCTTTGCAACTCCATGGACTGTAGCCCACCAGGCTCCTCTGGCCATGGGATTCTCCAGGCAAGAATACCAGAGTGGGTTGCCATTCCCCCCTCCAGGGGATCTTCCTGACCCAGGAGTCAAACCCGTGTCTCCTGCATTGGCAGGCAGATCCTTTACCACTGAGCCACCTGGGAAGCCTATCTGTCCTGGGCAGACCTGTATACTTGGTCATTCACCCTGCAGGTGGCCCAGCCCTGACCTCCAGGCACTGCCAGGAGCTCAGAGAGGAGTGACCCAAAAATCCTCCCCACCTGCACACCTGGCCCCATGCCCACCTCTGTCGAGGCCAGGAAGCTCCGTGGAGAGGAAAGCAAATAGCAACCTGGGAATGGAGAGTGAAGGTGAGGCAAATAGCAACCTGCCTCAGCCTCCCCCCAGCACCAGGGCAATGCGGCCAGCAGGCTCCTAGCCAGCTCCCAGCCAGCCAGCCAGCCACCGCAGAACAAAGTGAGGGTGGGGCTGCCCACCAGGAGAGCGGATCAGGAGCAGGCCTGGCCACGTGGGAAGGACTTATCCCTGAGGCAAAGACTCAGGGTCACACAAGGCCTGCCTTTGACCCCAGATACTCTGTGACCACAAGCATTTTGTGGGCCTCAGTTGCCTCTCCTGTAAAGTGGGAGCATGACAATAGCCAGAGGTCTGCCGGATGCCAGGCCCTGTGTTAAGAGCTGTGCCAATTATCACCTCCTGGAAGACGTGGAGCACCCTTGGAAGGAAGGGTGCTAACTCTGTGCAGACAGGGAACAAAACCCAGAGAGAGTGAGACAGCCACCTCGGGTCACACAGCTAGTAACAGTAAAGCATGGATTTGAGCTGTCTGTTTCAGACCCTCACCTGGTGCAGGTAGGCAGCACGCCAAAGGGGTGGAGTGCAAAGGCTCTGGGGAACCCCTTCCTATTGATCCTGTGACCCTGGGCAAGTGGTGGCATCTCTCTGGGCCTGTTTTCCACCTACAAAGTAGGGATAACAAGGGTCCCCATCTCCTAGGGCTGGTCATTTATACCAGGAAATTTGTATCAGGCATCCTAGATGTTGACGATACAACAGAGAACAAAACAAACAAAAACCCCTGCCTAGAGTTTATATTCTAGGTGTGGGGACACAGACAGAAATGTAGACATATAAATACATCTATTCGGGGATGGGAATGGAGAGTGAAGGTGAGGTTCCCTTTGATGAGGGGGCACGGTGGGCTGTTCAGGGCAGTGACATCTGAGCAGAACCTGAATGAAGGGAAGGAGCAAGTGGTGCAGATACTGGGCAGGTCCTGGGGGAAAGGCAGCTGGGGCTGAAGGAGCAGCCAGTATGAAGGCCCTTCGGGTCTGGAGTGGCTGCAGCTGAGTGAGGCCGGAGAGGAGATGCTGAAGGAGAGGTCGGCAGGGCTTTGGCTGTGCAAGGCTGAGGAACCACTGGGGTGGTCCAAGCAGAGTGAGGGCAGACTCACACAGTTTTCTTTAAGGATCTGTCTTCCTGCCTGTGGACAATGGGAGGAGGCAACAATCCAGACAAAATGTGATGGGGCTTGGCCCAGCATAGGAGCAGACCGAGGTGGGGAGACGGTCACATTCTAGAGATACTCTCAAGAGTCAACAGCTTATGAAAAACAAATATTGTATATTAAAGTATCTATGTGGAATCTAGAAAAGTGGTATAAATGACCTTACTTGCAAAGCAGACATAGAGACGCAGACTCAGAGAACAAATATATGGACACCAAGAGAGGGAAGGCAGAATGAACTGGGAGATGGGGACTGACATAGATACACTACTGGTGTGTCTTTTAGTCGCTCAGGTCCGACTCTTTGCGACCCCAGCGACTGAAACCCACCAGACTCCTCCGTCCATGGAACTCTCCAAACAAGAATACTGGTGTGGGCTGCTATTACTTTCTCCAGGAGATGAATACTGGTGTGGGCTGCCATTCTCTGCTCCAGGGGATCTTCCCAGCCCAGGAATTGAAGCTGGGTCTCCTGCGTGGCAGGCGGAGTCTTTATTGTCTGAGCCATCAGAGAAGCCCTATTGATACTATGCATGAGATAGACAACTGATGAGAACCCAATGCATAGCTCATGGAACCTAACTCAGCACTCTGTGGTGACCTAAATACGAAGTAAATCCAAAAAAAGAGGGGACATATGAATACGTATATGTAGAGCTGATTCACTGTGCTGTGCAGAAGAAGTTAACATAATGTTATAAAGCAACTATACACCAATAAAAATTAATTGAAAAAATGAGTCAACAGGGTACAAGGGATGGGGGGTAAGAGGGTATGGGAATCAAAGGTGACCTCAGGATTAAGGGGAGGAGTGAATGAGTTAATGCCATAGGAGCTCTTAGCACAAAACCCAGTGTGCAGTAACACTCAGTGAATGCGCATTCTTGTCATTATTAAATGTGACGCTTTCTCTCCTGCGCTGCACTTCATCCTGGAAAACCTCTCTAATGAACAGGCCAGCTAAGAACTGATGCATTGGCCTAACGAAGTGGGAGAAGAACAGTTGGGAAAACAAGAGTCCACAGCCAGGGCAGCCCAGCCACTCGCCCCATAAGGAAGCCCTGAAACCAACGTGGCAACAGCAGGCGTCTGCACTGGACCTAAAGATGCTTCCTGACCTTGACTTGGCAGGAGGGAGAGGAGGTAAGAAGAGAGAGGAGGGCAGACTTAGAGAATGAATTTTTGGTTCCCAGGGGGGAAGGATGGGGGTATAATTAGGGAGTTTGAGATGAATATGAACACACAGCTATATTTAAAATGGATAAGCAACAAGAATCTATTGTATAGCACAAGGAACTCTTCTCAACGTTATGGGGCAGCCTGGATGGGAGGGGAGTTTGGGGAAGAAGGGATACATGTATATGTATGGCTGAGTCCCTTTTCTGTCCACTTGAGACTATCCCAGTACTGTTAACAGGCTATACTCCAATACAAAATAAAAAGTTTGGGGAAAATAAAAAAGAAGAAACGCAGATGTATAGAACAGACTCGTGGACTCTGTGGAAGAGGGCAAGGGTGGGATGATATGGGAGAATGGCATTGAAACATGTTAATTATCATATGTGAAATCAATCGCCAGCCCAGGGTTGATGCTCGGGGCTGGTGCACCGAGATGACCCAGGGGGAGGGAATCGGGAGGGAGGAGGGAGGGGGGTTCTGGAGGGGGAGCATGTGTAAACCCATAGCGGTTTCATGTCACTGTATGGCAAAACCAACACAATAAAGTAAAGAAAATTAGAAAAAAATAAAAATGAAAAGAAGAAAGAGGAGGAAGGGATAAGGAAGCCAAAGTTCCCAGAGAATCAAGAACTGATCACCTAGACCCAAGAAGAGGGGTGGGCAAGACCCACAAAATCCAGGATGATCTCACTGGGGACCAATGAGGGCCATTAGCTCGGGGGCCACTTCTGTGTCTGACCATCTCCACCTCATCTATCATTGGCTTCATAATAGAATGACTCACCTGTTTTGCTTTGTGTTTCTTCACTTAAATAAGTTTATGGCAATGCACTCCAGTACTCTTGCCTAGAAAATCCAATGGACAGAGGAGCCTGGTGGGCTACAGTCCATGGAACCACAAAGAGGCAGATATGGCTGAGTCACTAAACAACAACACTTTCTTTTTTTAAAGTAAGTTTATTTTAAAAGGAAAATCTCTATCATCAAAAGTAAATGGAAAATCAGCATGAACACTTGCCACTAATAGAGGATAACTCTGAAAATGAGCATGGTGAAAGCAAATCATGTTACCTGTCCACGGCTTTCAGCCTGGGACTTGGTCTCTCTTAGCTCAGAAGAGGGACGGGCAGGGAATGGCCAGCCATCAAGATACACGAGCACCAGGCTAAACCAAGGACAGAAAAATCATTGAAAAGGGATGGCCTTCCCCCTCGTGCCCCACACCTACTACATGCCAAGCATCCCTCAGCCATGCAGCCTAGGCCCCACATTTTCCACAAATTCATGTGGGCCAACCCTGCTCTCTAGAGACGGAGACGGGGACCCCAAGGACAGGAGCCACTGCTCCCCGAGAGTTCACAGCATGTCGGTACTCACACTAGTCTCAGACAGGCCATGGGGATGTGTCTCCTCCTGGGAGGCAGAGAATCCAAGCTCTGCCTTGTGCCAAGAGAAACTTCAAATGGTCATGTCCTCCTTGAAGCCACAGGTGCCTGGAGCTGTCACCGTCCTTCCTGCCACAAGGCCACTGGCATTTCCGCTTGTGGGGGAAACACGAGGGTTCTGGGCATCGGTTCAACTGCTCAGCTCCCATTGAGGCAGTATGAAGGGTGTTGGCTTGATTCCTTGGAGAAACACAGAGCGTGTGCACCGGCCCGGTCTGTGGGCTGTGCCTGGCCCCATCAGCACCGGCCACTAA
Organism: Antilocapra americana; assembly: GCA_007570785.1. Lineage (NCBI taxonomy): Eukaryota > Metazoa > Chordata > Mammalia > Artiodactyla > Antilocapridae > Antilocapra > Antilocapra americana. The sequence goes on along the minus strand of ML660204.1, from coordinate 3,633,905 downwards.
CGGCAGGTCTCTGGGGTGGCGGCTCACACACATTCCAGAACCACAGGCTGGGGCATGCCTGCTGGGTAGCAGGCGCACATTTACCATCAAGAGGAAGCAGAAAGAAGCCCTTTTGTCTTCTGGTAGCATCCTGGTGACAGCACACACACAGCAGCAGCAGTACACTGTCTCTTTGGTTGACAACTCTGCCTTCATGATACAGAGCAATAATGTGGGGTAGGAACCCCAAGTTTCCGGTGGGGGCAGCTTGGGTTCAAACCTCAGCTCTGCTGCTCACCATCTGATTGACCATGGAGGGAGGGCCAGACTCCAGGGCCCTCTAGGTTCTCATCTCTGAAAAGAAGCCTCAGAAATCACACACCTCACAGAGCAGCTTTAAGGTTAAACAGGTAATACATGTTTGGCATTTCAAGTAGCTGAGTACTCTACCGAAACTAGCACAGGGCATCTGGGGGTTTGGCTTTTGTTTTTTTCCATTTCCCACTTTTAAATAAGGCCACATTTTGCCAAAAGCCAAAATGCTGGGTCAGAGGGTATATGCAGTTTCTCAGTGCTTATTTCAGGAAGACAGACTGATCTTAAAAATCTGAATCTGTTTATAGCAAAGCTGATGTGTCACTTTCCCCACATCCCTGCCAGCACTGGGCTTTATCATGTTGTAATTGTTTCCTAATTGAATCAGCATGTAGCAGGGCTTTTGTTTGCATTTCTTTCTTTGCCTACAAGGCTGTGCATTCTTTCAGGTAACAACTGTCCACACTTTCTCAGGGATAAATGACTTGTTTACTCCTTTTCAATGTTTCTTGAGTGGCCTCTGTGACATCCTTTGATGGGTCCACATGGAAAGCACCTTCTGAGCAGGAAGGGAGATGGGAGAGGGTTGTAGCATGGGAACGTGGTGAGAGCCTCTGCCCCCAGCCACCCCTATCTCCTGCATACACTTCACCTGGGTTTCCCCAGCTGAGGAAATGCTTCCCTGGGATGGGTTGCAGGCACCCTGGCTGGGAAGAAGCAAGGAGGGGCCAGAGGAACTGATTACATTCTCCAAGCAACAAGCCAGAAACCTAACAGGTCCCACTCCTGCCCCATCGAGCACCCGCTTCTCACCCCTAACTCTCCTAGAGCCCCTGAGTATCAGGAAACTTTCCTTCCAGATTAAATGACATCAGAATAAATTCATCCAAGTTATGATACTGCAATGCTTTTCTCTCTTTGTTCCTTAATTACTCAGATTCCCAGGTGCTGAGTTAGAAAGATGTCCAGAATCTCCTTTTTGGGTCCTCCCACACCTTGAATGGTCGAGGATCCCTAGGTCATCTTCAACCCACAGGTGGGGCTGGGGCGTGTTCCCCCTAACTTCACTGCTGCCATGATCTCTTACCACCACATGGGGTCGCTGTTGAAGAGGGCTCTCCAACAGTCCTGTGGACACTTGTCCACTTTGCAATGATGCCTGAGCTGGTTGGACCTTTGCCTGGGTCTTGGAGGTCACGCACACTTGGGACTCGAGTTTATAGCTCTCGTGGGTCACTCTTAAACACTCAGAACAGCATGGCAAGTCACCTCCCCACCTGAGTCCTGATCCCATCAGGACTCCCTCACTGCACAGGAGTTCCCTGGGAGGACCAGATCGTAGCACTGCCCCAGGGTGACAGAGAGGGCACTGGAGCCCCAAAGAGCAATTTTTCTGAAATCACTTGGCCAGGGGGCACCCAATTCAAGCTGAAACACCATTTCAGAACTCCCCATCCAGTCCTCTCAGCACTTTTGTTTTTAGAGGCTGCCAGTGAAACTCCTGGGTTTCCCAGGTGGCTCATTGGTAAAGAATCTACCTGCCAAGCAGGAGACAGGCTCAGTCCCTGGGTCAGGAAGATCCCCTGGAGAAAAGAACGGCAACCCACTCCAGTATTCTTGCCTGGGAAATGTTATGGACAGAGGAGCCTGGCAGGCTACAGTTAGTGGGGTCACAAAAGAGTTGGACACGACTTAGCAACTAAACAACAAAAAGTGAAATCCTGTTTCTCAGCCCGTGAGACTCTGCAAGTGACCCCTGCCTTCCTCCAGGGCTTCATCTCACTTCCTCACCCAGACTCGAAATCCTTTCCCACCTGCCTTTGCACCTGTTTCCCTCTCCTTCAAGAGTTCCCCCCACCCCAGATCTCCCCCATCACTCAAGCCTCTGCTCACCTCCCCTCTCAGAGGGCCCCTATCAAGTTCCTCCTCAACACGGCCCTTGTCACCATTAGACATCATCCTGTCCTGTCCCCTCTGCAGGACACCTCTCTGATCCCAGCCACCTCTTTTCCTCCGCTGTCCCCCCAGTCACTCACTACTACATCGTCCTCCAGACTCAGCCCCGTAGACATTCTCTTATGAAACCAGCCTGGGCACTGAGGGCTGCGTGGCTGCTCCCCTGGCCTCTTCTTCCCAGATTCCAGGAGCACCTCCTCCCCAGCAATGACAACCAAAGATACCTCCAGACATTGCCTGATATCCCCTGGTAGAGGGTGTGGAGTGCTGCAGGGGTGGGAGTGGGGAGAGGGGGAGAGCCCATCCAGAAGCCGGAGGAATCCCCATCCTGGGCCTCAGAGCCTGACCCTCCCCTGTACAAAACCCCTGCCCTGCAGGCTCCTGGGGTTCTTGAGAAGCAGCATGGAAACCCCTCTGCAGGGCCAGAAGGGAAGCAGCCGCAGGCCCAGCCACACCCAGCCAGGGAGGGTAGGCAGGGGGCTAATTATAGCAGGCAGGTTGTGAGAGGTCTTCTCTGGGAAGAGGAAGTGGCGCTCTGATTAACCCTGGGGTTGGTTCACCCCAAGTTGAGACAGTCCCCACAGGGAGAGGAAGTGTGGTGAAATGAACTCAGCCTCAGGGGCCGGGGTGACACCAACAAGCCAGGCGGCTCTGGCGGGGAAGGCCGGAACCCAGCTCTGTGGCACATGGGCCAGGTCTGTTGCAGAAGCCTTCAACTCTCCAGACCTTGGTTTTAAAAGAAAAGGGGCTGGGCCAGATTTGACTTTTTGAAGTGGGCCTCTCGTTTCAGGGCACGGGCTCCCAAGTCAGGAGCTCACTGAGCCTCAGTGTCCTCACCTGCAGAATGGGTCAATGGGAACCACGTCTCTCAAAGTCTTTGGAGGACGCATGGAGCTGGTCCGTGCTGCCGGCAGGCCTGGGCCAGGACCTGGCACAAAACGGGGGCTCGGTAGGTGTTCCATGTCGTCAGAACGGCGACACGATCGGTAGGGCCCAGTCAAAATGAAAATGCGGGCCCCTCGTTCGAAAGTTGCTAAGAACTTCAAGACAGAGACGGCAGAGCATTAAGCCTGGTGTGGGGCCCCTCTGAGCCCTGTATGGCTGCCTGGGCCACAGGCCTGTGAACTGGGGCAGCTGTGGGGGTGGGAGTGGGGTGAGGCTGGGGAAGGGCCCTTACCAGTACAGACCCCTCTCTAAGACTCTCGTCAGGGGACTTCACCTGGAACACATAAAGTCAGAGTGCTGCATGTTGTATGAGACCCTCCACATTCAAGCTATATAAATGGCGCACACAAAGCAATACTGCAGATCAACTGTCACCATAAATATGGGGGCTTCCCAGGTGGTGCAAGCAGTGAAGGACCCACTGGCCAGTGCAGGAGACAGAAGAGATGTGGGTTCAATCCCTGGGTTGGGAAGATCCCCTGGAGGAGGGCACAACAGTCCACGCCAGTATTCTTGCCTGGAGAATCGCCATGGACAGAGGAGCCTGGCAGGCTACAGATCGTGGGGTCGCGTGGAGTTGGACATGACCGAAGCGACTTAGCACGCACACATAAATATGTAGGTAAAAGTCTAGGCAGGAGGTCGCAGCTCCCACTCCCACTGAGGCTGGCTGTGGGTGGAACATAGGAGTCACAGTAGAACTGATCTGTAATCTGTAACATTTTATTTCTTCAAAAGAAAAACGATTAGTGACAAATGTGACAAAATTTTCACGTCTTATTGTATGTCCTGTTTAATCCTGGGGAGTCGTGGTAGGAGCTTATTCTCTGTATATTTTCATTTTTAAAAAGCAGGCTTCACTGCTTTAAAAAGCTTGAAAGCATTCGATGAGGAAAGAACTAGCCTTTGACTAAGGCTCCTGAGAGCAAGGTGCCTGGGAGACACGAGTGTTAATTGAGAACCTACTACACGCCTGGCGCAAGGCTGGGGTCTCGGGTTGAAGGAGGGGGGATGAGCATTTTCCCTCCAGGAGCCCAGAGATCATCACAGAAGCAGAAAGCAGGAGGCCTGCATGTCCATCCTTTGCAGGGAGTCACATGAAGTGACCCCAGCCTCAGCATGGGGCTGCCACTTGGCTATTTTCGCAGGAAAGCTGAATCTCGGGTGTTTTTTCCCTCTTGCTGAAGGATGCTCTGAGCCTAGGGGGGAAAGAGGGTCAGCTGGAAGGCACTGAGGGCTGCCTGTTGGGGTGGTGGGGGCCACACCAAGGTGGGAATGTGGGACAGAGTCATCAACAGGCACGGTCACGGTGCAAGGGAGCCCCTGGGGCTGCCCCAACCACTGCTGAGATCCTTAGATGAATGACAGATGTTGCCCTGAATTGTCAGCCTCCTCTGCTGGCAGGACTTGGGGTCTGCAACCTTGGGCGTGGAAGTACCTCACTCAGCCGGAACTAGAGCCCTCTCCCAGGGCATCAGCAGCCTCTTTGTCAGTCATGGGCAGAGGACTAGATACCGGGCTCACCCAGCCCAGGGCTTTCTCCCGAAGGGGCCTTGGCCGATGGTCCCCACAAGGCCAGGAACACAGGCAGCTCTTCTGTCCCAGGGCTGCTCTCTGGTCATTTCTGTCTCCTTTGTTTATCTGTTATAACTTTTTAATTTTGAAATAATTTTAGACAGAGAAAAGGTGCAAAGACAGTTCCCACATCCCCTTCCCTCAGCTTCCTTTGTTAATCTCTTTCATAACAGTACAACGATCCAAACTGAGAAATTCACTTTTATACAATACCATTAACTAAACTACAGACTTCATTCAGATTTTCCCCCAGTGTCCTTTCTCTGTCCCGGACCCCAAGTGGAATTTGCTCATCTCATCTCCTTCTCCTGCAGCCTTGGGGATGGTCCTCACTCTTTCCTTGTCCTTCCTGATCTTGCCAGACTTGCAGAGCATCAGTCAGATGTTTTGTAGACTGTCCTTCAATTTGGGCTTCTCTCATGTCATCTCATGTTTTCAAATGAGATATAATTTCATGTTCCAGAAAATGCAACCTTTTAAAGCGTACAGTTCTGCGGCTTTTCATATACACAGTTGTGCAACGATCTAATTCCAAAATCTTCCTGTCACCCCGAAAGGAGGCCCTGGGCCCCCACTTCCTTTCTGTCCGCCAGGCGTCACGCTTTCTCTTGTCCCCTCCCTCTTGCTCCGTCTCCATTTCTCTGCGGACCCTGGTCCTGTTCTCTTTCAGTTTCTGTTTGCGGCTCTGCCTCTGAGCTGCTCTGTCTCTCTCTCAGACTTGCTTGTGTTTCCGCATCTCTCTCTGCCAGTCTCTCCCTGCCTCTCTGCCTCTCTTTCCATCTGACTCCCTCCATTTTAACCTTTTCCATTCTATTTCACTCTGTGTAGTGTGTTCAACTTTCTCTCTCTTTCATTCCAAAGGTCGTTGGTGTTCAGCCGCTGGGTCACGTCTATTTGTGATCCCACTGACAGCAGCGCACCAGGCTCCTTTGCCCCTCACCATCTCCTGGAGTTCTAAAGGAGACACGGGCAAAACCCAAGAAAACAAAAAGGAATGATGAGGCATCCGCAGAGCTCTGGAGACAGGCAGGGTGGGGGATATGTGGGGGCTCCGGCTAGACGGGGACCTCTCTGAGGAAGTGCTGACGCAGCAACCCTGGGGGAGCTGCAAGGAGGTGGCAGGCAAAGGCCCTGGGGCAGGAGAGAACTCCAGACTGAGCCAAGGAGAGGCAGGGAGGACAGTCAGGGGCCTCCCTGTGCCCAGGCTTGCTAGAATCCCTCCCCAGGTCAGGCCCCCAGCTCTGGGCTCCGTGCCTGGGAGCCCCAGCCAGCCCAGGGGGAGGCCTGTGGAGAATAAGTCAGGCTGAACCTCTGAGAACTCACCAGGACCCCCACTGGGGGCCAGGCCACGTGATCCTTCCTGGGGAACCTGAGCTGGACACAACCCACCCCTGCCATGGAAGGCATCTGCAGCAGAAGGGCATAGCCCAGGATCAAAGTGAGTCTGTGTGTTGATTTATCCCATTATTTACTCCCCAAACACTGATTAAGCACCTGCGTATACCAGAACCATAAGTGGGCATGGGCATTACCCCAACCTCACGGACTCAGACTTTAGCCCACCCACTCCCCGCAACAATGCTGGGGAGAAAGGGTGAAGCTCAGATGGTAAGTTACTCATCCAGTACCTATGGGCACTCGCTGCGTGGTGGACAAACATAGATGACCCTCAAGGGGTGGGCCCTGTTCACAGCACAGTTTCTGAAGCACAGTGAATGGGTTCAAGTCCCACCTCTGCTGGCTCTCAGCTAAGTGGCCTTGGGCAGGTAACTAACCTACTAACTTACAGTCTCTGAGCCTCAGTTTCCTCCTCTGTAGAGTGGGCTGCTGTGAGAGCTACAGGGTAGACTGTCACACCCTGAGCCCCCCACCGCTGACATTCAGAGAGCCCTCCTGGATCCGAACTGAGTTCACTCATCATAATCGATGTCCTTCTGAGCTGGTGGGGCGGGCTGGCAGGTCAGGATCCCAGGCCTGCTGGGGATGGGGGACTGGGCATCCTTTACCCAGGGATGCAGTCTAGGCAGCCGGGTGGGGTGGGAAGGTGGAGAGGGGGCAGCGTGTGCAGCAGCTGGAGGGTGGCTTGTGTCCTTAAGTCACCGAGGGCAGCACCGGGCAGGCTGGCCAGGGCTAACAGCCTGACCCAGCCTCGTTTGTGATGCAAATGGTTGGCCCTGGCTCTGGGCCAGGGCCCCTGAGACTTTATTTGGAGCAGAGGAGCCTGGGGGGAAGTTGGGGGGTAGGGGAGTGGCCTGCCCCAGACAGCCTCAAGGGACCTCTCTGGGTGGGTTAGGGGTGAGTTGGGACTCCTCTGACACCAGAAGATGCATTCCTGGAGGCTTACGAGGGCAGAGTTGAGGGGCGGGAGTGGGGTGGGGGGAAGAGCTCTGGCTCGGCCAGTGGAGTGAGAAGAAAAGCCTTGCTGGCAGGGCTCTGTCCTGCGGAACCTGGAGATCCTCTCCGGGGGCTTTCTCTCGGGATCCCAGAAATCAGGGCCTCACATGTTACACCCTGTCACTTCCTAGCTGGCTGCCCGCACTGGATTGCCAGCCCCCTCCACGGTCCCCTGCAAAGCTGCGGCCACACAGACCTTCTCACCTTCTTCCCTGGCTCTTGGCCACCCTGGGCTTTTTCACAACCATTCCTTCTGCTTGGAATGCCTTCCCCTTTGGCTATGCCAATCTTTTTTAGTTCTCTTATCCTTACTCAATACATGTAACCATATATTCTTTTTCTTAACGTCGGTACCCCCAAATTGTATAAACTTCAGGCCCCATAAAAACTGGGTATGTCCCCAGTGGTAGGAAAATGTTCCCTGACACCATTCTTCCTGGTCCTTGAAGAAATGAGTAGGTCATTCATTCAACAAACATTTAATGAGAAACATTAAACATTTAGGGCTTCCCAGGTGGTGCTAGTGGTAAAGGACCTGCCTGCCAATGTAGGAGACGTAAGAGATGGCAGGTTGATTCCTGAGTTGGCAAGATCCCCTGGAGGAGGGCATGGAAACCCACTCCAGTGTTCTTGCCTGGAGAATCCCATGGAGAGGGGAGCCTGGCGGGCTACAGTCCATAGGATCACAAAGAGTTGGACACAACTGAAGCAACTTAGCACATACAATTAAACATTTAATGTATCAGGCTCTCTTATAGGCACAGGGATAGAGCAGTGAACAAGGCAGATAAGAACAGTAAGAGGTACACAAGGTAATTGTAGGTTTGAGGTGTAATAAATTCTACAAAGAAAAATGGACAGGAAAGGGACAGGAAGCATAGTCGGGGTGGGGGCTGTGATTTTTAAATGCAGCAAGGTAAAAGGTGAGTATATTGATACCTGGAAGACGAGTGGTCTAGGTAAAGGGAAGGGCATGTGCAAAGGCCCTGAGGCAGAGGAATGCCTAGGAGGGCTTGGCATGTCCCAGTAATGTTTATCAGACTGAAATTCAATAATCCATGCCAGTGATGACTTTTGAATTTTCTGTCTTCCCCATTAGGATCTTATATTTGGTAACCGTTCAATAAGTAAATGGAGAAAGAATGTATTTATTTCTTTGGGAGAAGGGGTTGGTGCTGGTGGAGCTGTAACAGAGCTCCCACCCCAGGGCACTAGGTCAGCTCACAGGCCAGAGCTCTTCAGGCAGGGTGCTGGGCCTGGCAACAGTGTCTGGGGACGGGGGCACCAGACAGCCTTCTTCTGGGATGTGGGGGAGGGGGCAGGCGGCGGGCAGCAGGCATGGCAAGAACAAAGCGGGAAAAGAAGAATGAGAAGACCCTGAGATGATCTCCAAGCTCAGTTTGGGGCACATGGAGTCCTCTGGAGATGCCCCAGAAATAACAGTGACACTGTTTCAGGGGCCAAGTTCCAACTGGGCCACTGAAAAATTGTGGCCCCAAACAGTTACCTCCTCTTATGTGACCTCCGGGCGGGGCTGAGAAAATCTGCAGGCGAAAGTCTGGCACACAGCCGGTGCACACGGATTGGGCAAGGGCAGGTGCGGCAGCAACTCTGTTCAAGGCGATCCTTCTGCCTTTGCCTGAATTCGCAGAAGGCTGGACATGACATCTGCCTCCATTCCAGGGGACGGGCAGTAGAGCACACCTTCCCCCCCTTGGAATATTACACAGCTGACAATCAGGTGAGAACAAGTTCCATGTGAGATCGGTGGGGAATCTGCAAGATGTTTTGGAGGCAAGGGAGCCTGACAGAGTGAATGGCGCATGCTGATTTGGAAGGAACAGAGGGAAGCTCACGGTGTAGTGTTCTGAAGCGGAAGGCCTTGGACGCCTGGAGGGAAGAGAACCAGGTGGGAGATGGGCTGGGAGGGACTTTCCCATCCCACAACCCTCCCCTAATGCCCAGTCAATACCTTAGTGAAAAACTGTTGTTGTTGTTCAGCTGCCACGCTGTGTACGACTCTTTGTGACCCCCTGGACTGCAGCATGCCAGAGACAGAGGCCTCCCTGTCTCTCACCATCTCTTGGAGTTGCCCAAGGTCACGTCCACTGAATCGGTGATGCCACCCAGCCATCTCATTCTATGTCGTCCCCTTCTTCTTCTGCCTGCAATCTTTCCCAGCATCCGTCTTTTCCATTGAGTTGGATCTTCGTATCAGGTGGCCAAAGTATTTGAGTTTCAGCTTCAGCATCAGTCCTTCCAGTGAATATTCTGGGTTGATTTCCTTTAGGATTGACTGGTTTGATCTCCTTGCTGTCCAAGGGACTCTCAAGAGTCTTCCCCAGCCCCACAGTTCAAACACATCAATCCTTCAGCGCTCTGCCTTCTTTATTGAAGATGGACAATTATCCTGTATAGAAATGCCACCGCTGTTAGGAGCAGTAAGGTGACTGCTGACAGCTGGAGGCGGGAGAAACTACGAGCTGGGGGCAGAGGGGGTGGGGTGATGGGCACACCCCTCAGGGACCTGTCTGCTCCCCTTTCTCACAGAGCCAACCACCGGAGGAACAATAGGGCTTCCCCTCCTCTTCAGAGAGAAAGGGCGGGTGAAGACAGCCTGCAGGGCTAGAGGTGGCAGGTGGAAACCTCAATGAGGTGCCAAATGCTATTCTGAGAGGCCAGGCGGAAGCAGGCGCGGAAGTTGTGCTGGGGACGGTCTCAGGCTCGGTTACTGCAAGTGTGTTTGTGCTGGGGGGAGGGGAGGGAGATGCCAGGGAGTGCTCCCAGTCAGGCCTCGTGCTCCCAGTCAGGCCTCGTGCTCCCAACCCTCCAGGAAGCTGCTAGTCCAAAGCCAAGCCAGTTTCTTTTTCTCAGGAAGTAGAGGTAGGTTAATGCATTCATCCCCCTCCATTTTCCTATCCATTCTGCCAACCTCAACCACCCCCCGGATCACACTCTTGCCCCCCTGACCTGCCGCAGTTCTTCAACCTGGTTGGGTGCATCCAACCTGAGGTTGTTCTCACAGGCTGTGACTCCCTTGGAACACTCTAGCCTCTTGCCTCCTTCCGTGACTTTTCTCCAGTGGCTTTTGCTCCACCGCCCTCTCACCTGGGCCCTCCTGGTTCTTCTCCAGTACCTCACCTTGCTTCCTTCATAAAATTGTAACCCAGTGATTTTTTTTTTTTTTTGCTTATGCTCCTGTCTCGGCATAAGCACCTGTTTTTACTGCTGCAGAGAGAAGGTTGTGCATCTGTAAAAGGGACAAAAGGAGACTCTTTGGGGCACAATGTCCTGTCACCTGGGGGAAAATATTCAATGGTTCTGAGGCTCATCAAAGAGAGAGCCTGAATCTAACCAAGGTGGGGAATTTTAGAACAAACAATGAGACTGCCCTTCAAGATAAAGGAGGATGACTTTGTGATAGGCTTGGCTAAGGTTAGGGACCAGCAGGAAGGAGACACATTTTCTTTCCTTTGCAATAACCCAGAGGGTAGGAGCCAAGGGCCATGGATTCTGAGCATGAAACCAACATAGGCTGAGAAAGTTGGATCCCTATCACAGTACTTGAACTGCTGGATCCAGCCATTCCTGAAGCCAGAAATTCAGCTGCATGAGTCAATCATGTCCAACTAATCACTCCCCAGAAGGTGAGTAATCAATCAAGATCCTTTCCTTTGCAAATGACAGAAAACCCAAGTCAGACTGCTCGGTGGGCAGAATAATGCCCCTCCCTCCTAGACATTGTGTCCCGATCCTGGGAACCTGTGACTATATGAAGTTTGAATATATTTGGTTACATGGCAAAAGGGACTTTGCAGATGGGATTAAGGTTATGGATCTTCAAAGAGGGAGAGTATCCTAGATTACCCAGGTGGGTTTAGACTAACACATGAGTCATTAAAAGCAGAGAGCTTTCTTCAGCAGGAGGTAGAGAGGGGCAGCTGAAGAGGAAGCTGAAAAGATTTGAACAAAAAAGGGACTTGATCCATGGTTGTACTGTTGCCAAAGGGAGCCACGTGGGAAACAAAAGAAGGAATGTGGGCAGCCTCTAACAAAAAAAACCCACCCCCGCTGTCTGCCAGCAGGAAATGAGGACCACAGTCCCATAGACACAAGGAACTGAGTTTAGCCAGCTATCTGAATGAGACTGGAAGAGGATTCTTTCCAGACTCTCCCATAAGGATCAGCTCTGCAGACACCTTGACTTCGTCATCCTAAGCTGAGGACCTGTCTGGATCACGCTGTATCTGGAGCTCTGAACCACAAAAAGTAGGACATAATTATCTGTTATGTGATGTTTTAGGCCACTAAGTTTGTGATGACTTGATAGAAAACTAACCCCCTGGTTTAATGAAAAAAGAGAATTGACAGGCTTTCTCACCCTGACTTCAGGAATGACTGGATCCAGCAGTTTAAATACTGTCCTCAAGATTCAATGTCTCTGCTTCCTCCTAAGCTGGTTCATGCTACACGCATGGGTCACCCTGGCAGCTCCAAAGCTCCCACCCCCAGGTTAAATCCACAGGAGAGGAGGCCTGCTTCTCCCAGCTCTCCCACTGTAAATCTCACCATCTCTCATTGCCCATGAGCAGACCATGTGCCCACTCCTGAGTTAGTCTCTAAGGCTAGTGTCATGCAGTGTTCTTTTTGGCCAGGTCTGGGTCACATACCCACCCTAAGAGGGTCAGGGCTGGGAGTTGGAGCCACGGAGACTGAAAGACAGATGTGGGGAAGGACTGGTTCCCCAAGGAGAAATCTGGGCAAGGGAGGGGGTTAATGACCACAGTGAAGCCCCTCTGCACAAGGGGGGGCAGGAGGTCAGAGTGCACAGAGAATTTGCTGTTTCACTTTCTGGAGAAAAGTGCACCAGGCACCGCGTAGGGTGGCCTGGGCAGAGGAGCTCCTAGCCGGCCGGGTGAACGTGACTCAGAACCTCCAGATGACTCCTGCCCCGGGGGCGCCGTTTCCAACCTCTCAGGCTAGCCAGCAGGGAAGCCTTGCGTTCCTCAGTAGCATGCTTGACTGGGACACAGAGTAAATAAACTGATATTTATACCCCAGCCCCACAGGGTGGCCACTTGGCTCTGAGGCAAATATGGTCAAAACTGAATTGTGCGGCCCTGGGAGGAGATCTAAGCAGTCCCAGGAGGAGCCCTTGGGAGGCAGCCACATACCACACTCCCACGGGCAATCCTTGCTCCTTCCCCAAAGGAGCGCTCACTCCTGCTCATCCACTTTTCCCTGCACCCAGAGGAGGTGGTCCCTTCTCTCCTAGAACCTGGACCCCTGCTGGCCCTTCTCAGGTCGGATCCTGGCTGGATCTGCAGCCCACAGCCAGGGTACCCATGCCCCCATCCATCCTCTCCTAAAGATGGCCTCTGCCTCAAATGGGCTCTCCTTGACTCGGAAGGTCACTTAAAATTATTTAGAATTCATATGTCCAGCAAGTATTATAAGCCCCTTCTATGTGCCTGGCACTGGGTGCTGGGGCTGGGTACCACCATGAAGGCTCTGGCCTGCTCCTGCCCCTCCCAACTTATAGTACAGGATGGGAGACAGATATTAAGTGAGCAAACAAAGTGTACTGAGAAGTACAAACCCTGGTAAGTGCTCCCGAGGAGGCAGGCAAGCAGAGTACAGAATGAGGGAGGGTGGCAGGAGCTGGCCAAGGATGGTCTCTGCAGGAACAGCACCCCAGGCAGTGCGAAGCACAAAGGCCCTGTGACCACCTGATAACTTCCTCCCCAGCTCCCACTGATTCTGTAATGATCTTAGTTAATGGTTTCCCTGTTTTTTTGTTCATCTCTCCCAGGAAACTGAAAGCCCTAGGAGGACCGGGATCTTTCTGCTTTGTTCCAGGCTGTCTCTGCAGGGCCTGGAACCAAACTCTGCACATAGTAGGTGCTAATACATGTTAGCAGAGTTCACTGAATGCAGTAACAATGAGTGGGCTGAGAGCTATGAAGGTGAGTCGACACGCACATTTAAAAATAGTGAATGAGGCATCAATTAAAGGTGTTCCCAGGTGGCTCAGTGGTAAAGAATTCGCCTGCCAAGCAAGAGATGTGTGTTCAATCCCTGGATCAGGAATATCCTCTGGAATAGGAAATGGCAACCCACTCCAGTATCAGTGCAAATGGTGACTGTAGTCATGAAATGAAAAGATGCTTGCTCCTTGGAAGAAAAGCTGTGACAAACCTAGACAATATATTAAAAAGCAGCAACATCACTTTGCCAACAAAATGTTTAGTTGAAACTACGGTTTTTTCACTCATTATGTATGGGTGTGAGAGTTGGACCATAAAGAAGACTGAGTGCCAAAGAATCGATGCTTTCGAACTATGATGCTGAAGAAGACTCTTCAGAGTCCCTTAAATAGCAAGAAGATGAAACCAATCAATCCTAAAGGAAATCAACCCTGAATATTCACTGGAAGGACTGATGCTAAAGCTGAAGCCCCAGTACTTTGGTCACCTGATGTGAAGAGCCGACCCATTGGAAAAGACTCTGATGCTGAGAAAGACTGAGGGCATGAGGAGAAGGGGGTGACAGGGGATGAGATGGTTGGATGGCATCACCGACACAATGGACATGAGTTTGAGCAAACTCTGGGAGATGGTGAAAGACAGGGAAGCCTAGAGTCCTGCAGTCCATGGGGTCACAAAGAGTTGGACACGACTGAGCACGCAAGCTGTTGGTCATAACTATGTCACTGTCACTGCCTTGTTGCTGAGAAATCTGGAGCAACGAGCACAAATGTTATCTGGAATTAGAGGGTCTCTCCTTTTGCACTTTTCAGAACTCTGTAACATTCCAATGTTTTACTCTGAGGTTGCATTTCTTTCTACTCTTTTGTTTTTTATAATCACAGAAGCAATACACCTCTGCAGCATCACATTCAAACAGAAATATGTATAGAGTAAAAAGTAAAATCCATATTCACCAGACAGCACTCCTCAAACCATTAATTCCATGAACGCCCCTTTCAATGGAGCCTCCCACCCCATGGGTTACACACGATGCCCCACGTCCACCACAGACTATAGTGATGGAGGCCCAAGGCCAGGCGAGAGTGGGTGAAGGCCTCGGAGAGGTCTGGGTTCCCTTCCCAGCTTGGCTAAGTCCAGAGCTTCCCCTCCCCTTGTGACGTGGAGACGCAGCCCAGCACAGGGACTGAGCTCATGGTCGCAGCCTCAACCCCATGTTTCTAGCCAAGCAGACGCCTGGGGAACAAACATCAAGAAGGGTTGGAAACCCACCACATGCATCATCCAAAACAGAAGTGATATTCAGCAATAAATAAGTGTGGGAAGGGCCCAGAGCTCTGCTTTTTCCCATGGTGACTTCTGTGGCTCTTTTGGAATACTCTTTCATCATCTTTTCTCATATTTTCAGAGCCACTGCTTTGCTGGTTTCGTAAGACCTGCCTGGTGAGGTAGGCCTGGAATGTGGCAGGCCACCCCCTGGCCCCCCAGCCCCTGCAACCACTAAGTTACTATCTCTATGGATTTGCCTATTCTGGACATATCATACAAATGGAATCATATGTCATATGAATGAAACCATGGAGATGTGGTCTTTTGTGACTGGTTTCTGCCAGCTATCATCCTGTTTTCAAGGTTCACTGTGCTGTAGCATATATCAGAATTTCATGTATATAAAACAAACATGTGATTACCAAAAGGGGAAAAGGGGGGAGGGATAAATTGGGAGGCTGGGATTGACATATACACACTGCTGCTGCTGCTGCTAAGTCACATCAGTCGTGTCCGACTCTGTGCGACCCCATAGACGGCAGCCCACCAGGCTCCCCCGTCCCTGGGATTCTCCAGGCAAGAACGCTGGAGTGGGGTGCCATTTCCTTCTCCAATGCATGAAAGTGAAAAGTGAAAGTGAAGTCGCTCAGTCGTGTCCGACTCTTCGCGACCCCATGGACTGCAGCCTGCCAGGCTCCTCTGTCCATGGGGTTTTCCAGGCGAGAGGACTGGAGTGGGGTGCCATTCATTGCCTTCTCCATATACACACTACTATATATCAAGTAGATAACTAGTGAAGACCTACTGTGTAGCACAGGGAACTCTACTCAGTACTCTGTAATGACCTATATGGGAATAGAACCTAAAAAAGAGGGGATATATGTATATGTGCAACTGATTCACTTTGCTGGACCGCAGAAACTAACATAACATTGTAAATCAACTATACGCCAATAAAAATTTTAAAAAGGAAGTTTCATTCCCTTTTATAGAAAATAATATTCTTGGCATAGGATACTCTATTTCGTTGACCCATTTTTCAGTGGTGAACACTGAGCTCATCTCCACTTTGGGCCTATTGTGAATAGGCCTGCTAGAATGTTCATGGACAAGGCCTGTGTGTTTTTTATTTGTCTTGGTATACACCCAGGTGTGCAATTTATGGGTTATATGGTCACTGTCGCTGCTGCTGCTGTTTAGTCACCAAGTCGTGTCCGACTCTTTGCGACCCCATGGACTACAGCCTGGCCTGCTCCTCTGTCCATGGGATTTTTCAGTTTCCCAGGCAAGAATACTGGAGTGGGTTGCCATTTCCTTCTACAGGGGATCTTCCTGACCCA
Organism: Antilocapra americana; assembly: GCA_007570785.1. Taxonomy (NCBI): domain Eukaryota; kingdom Metazoa; phylum Chordata; class Mammalia; order Artiodactyla; family Antilocapridae; genus Antilocapra; species Antilocapra americana. Next base: position 3,618,145 of record ML660204.1, on the reverse strand, counting down.
GCGATCGAACTCGGGTCTCCTGCTTAGCAGGCAGATTCTTTACCACTGAGCCACCAGGGAAGCCCCATGGTAACTCTACATTTAAACATTTGAAAACAGCTGGACAATCTTCTGTTCATATTCCCGCCAGCAGGGTGAAAGTCGCTCAGTCGTGTCTGACTCTTTGCGACCCCATGGACTATACAGTCCATGGAATTCTCCAGGCCAAAAATACTAGAGTGGGTAGCCGTTCCCTTCTCCAGGGGATCTTCCCATCCCAGGGATAGAACCCAGGTCTACCTGCATTACAGGAAGATTCTTTACCAGCTGAGCCACAAGAGAAGCCCAGAGAGTCCCATTTCCTCCCACTCTACCAACACGGGTTCTTGCCTGCCCTTTCCTTCCAGCCACCATAGGGGCTGTGAAGTGGCATCTCACTTTTTTTCTTTGATTACATTTAGTGTTAGTCTTTTAAACCAGTCTAAATTGTAATAAAAACCCCACGCTATATTCACAGAAGGTCTCAGAGCCACATAAAGAAAGTGGATGGGGGGCTCCCCTGCTCTCACCAGCTATACTCCAAGGGGATTCACAAAAAATATTTTTTAAGCTGAACCATCAAAACTCTAAAAAGGAAAAAAAATTGAATTCTTCCTCCTACAGAGGACAGAATCTTTTTGGACCTCTGAAGAAACGAGAGAGGATAAACAGGAAAAATGGACAGGTGGAAACATAAAAAACATTAAATAGAACTAAACATGGTGGTTCTTAGGCCAAGCTTCACTTTAAAATCATCATGATGCTCTTTAAATAATACCCATGCCCAGACCCTTCTCCCAGAGACCAAGCTTCAGCTGGTCCCGGTGGGGCTCATGCAGTGTAGTTTGGGGAATTTCCCTGGAGCCAGGTTCTGTGGGTGCCACCAGGAACCTGTTCCCTGCAGACTGTTTGTGCCTTTGGTGGGCTATATCTGTCTGGTTAAAGCCAGAGAGCAAGGGGTGCTATCAGTATTGGCAGTGGTCCAGCAAAATCCGGAGATCCTCAGAATGGAAGGGGAGAAAATGCTGAGTTTCCCCAGGGGCTGACCTGTTTTCCTTGGACTAAGGACAACAGCACTGACTGTACTAAAGGGCCGGCGCTCCTCAAGCTCCTCCCTCAAACCTGGCCCTCCCTGCTTTTTCCACAGTTATCCCAGGAGGCATGGATGAGGAAACTGAGAATCAGAGAGGGTGAGTGACTCACCCAAGGTCACACAGCTTGTAAGGAAAGAAACTCAAATTCAGACTCATGACTGGCTAATTCCAAACCCTTGCACTGGACCTTTGCACTGACTTCACTGGAGTGGGGATAGGGGCTGGCGGTCTACCTAACCTACCAGCATCCTTCCAGCATCCCTCCATCCTCCAGTCCTCCCTTCCCTCTCTCTCTCTGCCCATACTTCCTTCCATTCATTCATCCCTCCCTCCCTCCCTCCACCCTCAAGGCTTAACTGCATGAATGTCCTCCACTTAGACACTGATGTGGATAAAACGGACATGTATCTGATGTGGTCCCTGCCTTTCTCCCCCGCTGACTCCCTCCCATGGCTCCTAGCTTGCAAACTAAAACACCCACCAGAGCTTGGTGAGAAGCCCGATCAGGACTGGTGGGGACTGTGGCGAAGGGGAGGAGCGCGTGTTCTCTTGTTGCTCTATAGGACTGTGGGTCAGAGAAGCTTCTGCCTGTGGGTGCGCTCCTTCCAGTGGTGCTCCATGAACATCTCTCCAAGTCACAAAGGTACCTCTACCTCATGGTTCTTCATGGTTGCACCGAATTTCACATTGCCATTCCTTCCAGTGGAGAAGTGGTTGAGGGGGTGGCTTTGGCATCAGACCCCAGCTCTGCCAGCTTCCTAACTACTTTGAACTTCAGTTTCTGCATCTATAAAATGGGAACAATGTGCATGCATGCTGCATGGAGTTTGTGAGGTGACACAGCCAAGCAGTAAGCACAGCACCTGGCAGAAGCTAGGTGCTCAGTAAGTACGGGATTCTCTGTCCAGCCTGCCCCACAAGGAGGAACACGGCCGCCTCACTTGCCCCTGCCCCCTATCCCCTGTGACCTTGGAGGCTCCAATTTAAACCTCAGCTCCAGGCTCAGGATTGTGGCCTTTTTTGAAAGTCCGTCCCTCATCCTCCACCCATGGGAGCCAAGCAGACTCTTCACCTGGGCCAGATGAGCTCATGCAGACCAACCTGACAGAGGCCGGATCCTCAGCAAACAGGGGCAGGCGTCCTGGATGTGCTGAAGGCTGGTAAGCTGGGATGGTGGAATGGTGGGAGGCCTTGGGTCAGGCAGGAGAAGGATGCCAGGAGAACACAGCCCAAAGGACCCAGTCAGCTCCAAGGAGAAAGAAGGAGGATGCAAGAGGCAGCCCGGACCCATTCCTACCTAAGATGCTCTGAGGCCACACCCAGGCTCTTGTTCTGGGTGATGGCAACACAAGGAGAGACAGCTGCCCCAAAAGGAAAGAAAAGTCAGAGAGAGCAAAGATGGGGGTAGGGTGGGGAAGCAGCTTCGACAAGAAAGTCTAGCAAGGCACCCTGCAGGTAGGGAGAAGCGGTGACATCTAAGCTAAGACTGATGACTTTTGAACTAAGGCTGAGGGACAGAACCCCTGGGGGAGAGTGGCTTGTGAGAAAGGCATCGGCAAGGTGGCAGGGCCAGTTCAGCCATGGCACACACAGAACTGAGATTTTATTCCAGGGCAATGGGGAGCCACAGAGGCTTCTATGCCAGGGAACAGCATGTTCTGTGTTACCTTTTTAGAAGATTGAGTGGGTCACCCTAGATAAGAGGTGGGAGGGGGCAAGGACAGCTGGGACCCCACCCAGCTCTGGCTCATCAGAGACACCCAGAAGACCAATATAAGCAAGCCGACGAGCACTGAAATGACCCCACCCTGGTAGTATTTGGAGTACGCGCACACAAATGTAACATCAACCAGAGGCCAAACTTTGGTCTCCAATTTTTCTTGCTCAGTTGCAAATCGTATAGAATTGTGTTAAGAAAAAAGTAAAACTTCCCTGAAGTCCTGGTATTATTAACATCCCTGGTGGCTCAGATGGTGAAGAATCTGCCTACAATTCAAGAGACCCAGGTTCAATCCCTGGGTTGGGAAGATCCCCTGGAGAAAGGAATGGCTACCCACTCAGGTATTTCTGCCTGGAGAACTCCATGGACAGAGGAGCCTGGCGGGCTAGAGTCCATGGGGTCGCATAGAGCCGGACATGACTGAGCGACTATAACACTTTCACACTAGTTCCTTCCTCTCATTTGTTATACACATATGTAGAGTATTTGAATAAATTCCCTTTATTTTGGAATTTCCCCCCAACCTTGCTAATGTTACAATTTAGACATAAAAGACCTTCATTTTTAATTTATCTACAAGTGTCTCCAGCATGGGGCCCAGGGAAGCCAGCAGAAGGCACCTTGAACTCTCTAGTTGTCTCTAGTATAGCCAGCTTAGTTGGCTGGTGTTCGGGGCTTGGGGCAGGGGGTGGAGTTGCCCCATCCTTGATCTCCAGGCTGCTGTGTACACAAGGCTTGAGGTGAGCAGACAGTGGAGCAGGGCTGATAAGCACAGCTGGGCACTTATCGGCCCCAGCAGGAGACCCAGGTGGTATCTGGAGGGCCAGGTGCCCACCCCACGCCATGACCTGTGCCCCGTGCAGACACCCAGTCCCAGGGCATGCTGGGCAGCTGCCCTGTATCTGGACAGCCCCCAATCCCAGGGGGCTCCCAGTTCGGTGTTTACATCTTGGAGACAAGCACAAGTGTGACTCAGCTCTCTAGCCACGAGCAGGCAGCTGACTCTCCCAGCCTTAGTTTTCCTGCCTGTGAGCTGGGCACAGTCAACTGCCTGTGGGTTGCCAGAAGGAGTCAGGGAAAGAATAGGAATAGACTATGGAAAGCTATCAGAAGTGTTCAGTGATGGTCGGTTGTCATGACCCTGGGGACAGCCTTAAGTTCCAGAACTGAGGGTAACACAGGGGAGAGTGTGCCTCATTTGATGGAAACATGGGGTCCTTCATCCACAGGCGGGACCCCTAGAGGCAGTGGGTGGCTTTCACAGGAATTGGGGTGGTTTTCTCACCTCCACCCTCCACTGCTTGCTCAGCTTTCCCACGGGCACGGGGCTGAGGCTCCGGGAGCCGGGCGCCTGCCCAACAGCACCAAACACTTTACCTAAGTCACCCTCTTTCATCCTAGTGGTGGTCTGGGGAGAGGATCGTGGTGATCACGCTGTGTGCAGGTGATCATGACTCAGTTACTGCCTAGGGACAGGCAGTGATGAGGAGAGACAGAGTCAGAGGTACACAAGTATCTAGTTCTTTGCCCTGCCTGCCTGGAGGAGGCCTGTGAGCAGGGTGGTGGGGGAGCCCTGGCCAAGATATTCCACCTCAAGCTCCCGGGGGCCACAAAGCCAGAGGCCAACATCAGAGACAACCCCAGGCCTAGACCAACCACGTAGCCCCTCTGGGTCTCAGTCTTCCTCTCTGTAAAATGGGACTATTAACCCACACCTTGTGGGAGGGTTCTGACCAGGAGGAATAGAGCCAGCACATGGGAGAACATCAAACTGTCCACCCAGGGCAGCACCCCACTCAAGGACCCTAAATGTGAAAGCACCTTGGGCCACAAGTCCTACACAAGGGTCAGATGCTCCATGGTGACTGTTCACCAAACCTGAGCAACACGATGAGGCAGAAACTTCAGCTGCCATCTCAGAACTGCCTCTGGGCAAGTTCTGTACACATTCTGAGCCCCAATTTCTCCATGTGAGAAGTGGGCATGATGATGACAGACCCAGATCACCTGGCTGGTGTGAAGGTTGAGAGAGGGACTGAGCCAGTAATAGTGTACACAAAGCCCCTGTGAATGGGATGTTAGTATCCTGGACTCACAGTTAACTGCCAGGAGAGTTTGAGACAGAAACTGCATGATGGACAGTCCTACTTTTCTCCTTAGTAACAAAAGGCTTTCTGTATTCCAGGCAAAAATCCAGCTAAACACCTGCATTGCCCACCAGCCCCTCATGGTTGAGTGTGGCCATGTGACTAAGTTCTGGTCAGTGAGATGGAAGAGAAATGTGCAATTTCTGTGAAACCTCCTTGGGAACTCCCAGCTTGAGGTACTCCTTTCACTTGCCTCCTTCTTCTTTCTGCTGTGTAGAACTCTGAGGTGATGGCTGGATTTCTGGCAGCCACCTTGTTCCATGCGATGTCTTGAGAAAGTAAATCATGCACTAAAACAGTGCCATTGGAAGTTAGAAGGAGCCTGATTCTGATGACTGGAGCACTCATTTAAACACTGGACTTTCTGCTTCAGATTTCTTTTACATGAGAAAAACAAAAAAATGAATTTGTAACTTGCTAAGAAACACTGTTACTACTTTTTTTTTAAATTGTATATCATTCAACCTAATTTTAAGTAATGCAGACCCTTTGAGGTTGCATATATCCAGAGTCTTGATTGCAAAGGACAGAAAAAAATAAAATTAAATTGGGGTAAGTGAAAAAGGGAATTTATTAGCCCTTATAATGGTAAAGTCCAGGGTCTAACTCAGGCACAGTTGGATCGAGGGGCCCCAAAAATGTCACTAAGACCTTGTTTTGACTCCTTAGCTCTACTTTCCCTAGTGTGGTCTCTTCATAGGCACAAATAGTCCTGCCTCTCCACCCCATGCCTTCACCCCACCCCCACCCCTCCCCCACCCTTGCAGCTCCAGGCTTATCTGCTCCCAGATTGGCTCCCCAGCAAACAGACAGCTTCCATCCCCCGAGAGGACCAGTAGGAATCCAGAACTGACTCCCATTGACCCAGACTGGGTCATATGCCTAACCCTGAACCAATCACCGAGGGCCCTCTCACTACACTGCCTGCTGAGGATGCAGCAGAGAGGGGACAGAGCCCTGGTCTCAGGGGGACTGTTGTGGCCCCTTTCTCAGTGAGGCTCAGGGAGTTAGAGACCTGGCTGAGCTCACTCTACTACCTCGGAGAGTACCAGGGCCCTGGATCAGGTCCTTCACCTCCATGGCGGAGCACCTCCCACTGCCACTCTTGGGTTCCCAGGCAGTGGTGACTCCACTTCTGTGTCTCAGTTTCCCTATCTGTGCAGAGGGGCCATCTGAGTGTCCTCTTGTGGGTAATCGGCCATCCAGGAAAAGCGCTTGCACACAGCACCTGAGCCAGGTCAGCGCCATGGATATCGGCAGCTGTATTCACTATCCTCCTTTATAATCATCGTTGGGGCATCCCATGTGCACAGACCACCGCCTGCCGCCCTCAGCTTGCTCCTGCCCTGCACTAAGTGCCCTGACTCTGGAAGCTCGCTCTCCGGGGTTTACCACCATCCAGAGCCCTCAGTCCCGGCCCCCAGAGGGATGTGCATGAGGCCTCAAGGCCAGTCCCAGAGGCTGCCACCAGCTGATAGCGACAGGAAATGGGCTGGCCGCAAGCGGTCCTCCAGATAACCCTGGCAGCACCCACCACCCCCTCCCGTCCCCCCAGCCCTTATCAACAGCAGCAAATGTCTTCTGGGAGCTGGGAGCCCCGTGGTGACCTTCATGACCCCTTGCCAGTGTTTGCAAACTAAGACCCAGTCAGAGGGAGAGGGGCAGGGGGCAAGGGCAGATGTGAGAGGGCACTGGGGATCCCTGGTGAGACATGAGAACCCTACCTGGCAGGATCTCACCTGACTTGACCCCAGGAGCCCTCACCACTCCCTGGGCAGAAGCTGGGGGCCTGGACCACAGAAAGGGGGAATTCGTAAATCTCAGAATCAAAGGGACTGAAACAGACCCAAGGCAATCCCACGGGGACCCCAGGACAGCACAGGGAAGGTGGCTCCCAGTCTGTCTTAAGCCACCTCCCTGAAGCCAAGGGCTGACCACATGGAGTTGTCGGTGGACCTGGAGTCGGACTCAGCCACCCAGCTCTGTGCAGGCGTTATGCTCCCCGTGCATTGTCTGTCCTGTTCCCTGCGGACACTGTGGCAGCTCTGGCCTCTGTCCACCCCGCCCCTCCCCTGGCCCCAGCTCCTCTCATCTCAGATCTGCCCAGCACACTCCAACGTGGATGGATGGCTCCAAAACTCCCATTGGTGTCCTCCGCCAGAATCAAGTTCCGAATGCCAGCAGGCCTCAGTTTCCCTGCTGTGCCTGGCACAACATTACATGTGGGGGACATACAGGACACAAAGCAGATGTCCCTCTATTGTCATTGTTCCAATGGGGGTGGGACAGGGACAGGTGAGGTTACACCTGACAGGAGACACAGGTCAGCTGTCTGGACTGAGACTGGGGCCAGAGGAGGCTGCTGGGACAAAGATGCGCTGAGAGCTGAAGGAGTTCAGCAGGTAAAAGCTGGAGGATTCGACAGCAAGTGCTAAGGTCCTGTGGCAGGCTCTGGTGTAGGGGGCCCTCCCAGACCACAGTGACAGCTTTGGCTTTTTCCTTGAGGATGACGGGAAGCCACAGAGGGTTCTGAGCTGGGGGAGTGGGGAACCCCACTGATGTCAAACAGGGCCCTCTGGCTGCAAGATGCAGACCATGGATCTACAGAGGATGGGGGCAGAAGCAGTGAAGGGGCCACTGCAAGGGTCCAGGAGAGAGGAAGGCGATGCTGGACCAGGGCTGGAAGCAGAGGAGGGGGCAAGGAGTGGGTAGACAAGAGTCAGGCTAAGCAGGAGTCGCAAGCAAGGGTGAGGGAGGAGTTCTGAGTGACAGGAGGGAGCCTGGCTTGCCTGTGTGGCAGGGGAATGGGGGAAGATGGCACAGACAAACATGTTCTGCAAGGTCTGGGAGGACAAGCAGCCCGGTGCCTGGAGAGCGACTGTCCCAAAGTAGGCCAACCCTCAACCTCCGAGCTCTGCTCAGACTGGCCTCCCCACCAGGAGCACCCAACTCATTTCCCCAGATCACCAGGGGGAACCCTTCCATCCAGCTGCCCTCGGTGCCTCCTCCTACATGTGCAGCCCTCCCCTCCTGTCCCCCAGGGCACCGACCACACTGCGCTGAGCTCACCAGGCAATGGGCATCTCTGCACTGTACCCCCCCCCACCCAGACTGTGCTCACAGCACGCCCACTGGTCTCTGCTGCACCCTGAGCCCCACCACCTCCTACGCTCACCTGCCACCCTGCCTCCCCTCACGAGCCCCTCCAGCCACCTGGGCCTCTTTGTCCCGGGGCCTTGGCGCCTGCTGTTCCTCTGCCTAGAACCCAGGCCTCCTCCTCCATCACCTGGTAATACGTCCTGACTGGTATGTGAAATCACTGCATTTGCATGTTTCCTGCGTCTCCCTCACTGCTTTGCATGCTTGCTGTGTGTCCCTACTAGATTATAACCCCACCGGGCAGGACTGTGTACTTTGTTTATGACTACTCCCAGTGCTTTGCATGTGACCTGGCACAGAACAATTTCTTGGAATGAATGAACGAATGAGGGAACAACTGAGGGAATGAGCAAATGAACCTCCCTCTCCAGCCTTCACACTCCTTCCAGAAGGCCTCCATAATCTCCCACCGCTGACGGGGCCCCAGGTGGGTGGTGGAAGAGGTTGTGACTCCCCCAAGATGTGACCCCTTACTTACACACCCTAGACGTCTCTTCTCCATCCTCTCTTGTGTCTGGCTGCCAGTGCCCCAACGGTTGGTGGTCTGGATACCTGCTCCTAAGCTCTCTTAGCAAGTGCCACCCAGGTTCCTCCTGCAGCGCCCAGCTTTCTCTTCCACAGGGCTCTAGGGACATCGTCAATGACAACACCCTCCCCAACCCCTGGCCTCCGCCCCCAGGGCCCTGCTCCCAGCACATCAGCAATGCTGAGCTTGGTCGCTGTGGGGGTCAGAGGTGTCCCCCTTGAGGGGAAAAAAACCACAGACCCACTTTTTCTTTAAAGAAAACAAGTTTTATTTTTTATAATCAGAACATTCTAATAAAAATATTATTATAATATTAGCTACCTTTACTTTCTGGGCTTTGCCTCTGCACCAGGCGTGCAACGAAGCCCACGTTTGACAGCCCCGAGGCCTCCCGCGTCCCTGAGGTAGGTCTGAAGGAGCACCCCAGTGCCCCCAACCTTCCAGCCCGCCCGCCCCTCATCTCTCTCCTGCTCCTCCAGGGCAGGGCCCCATCGTGGTGTGTGTGAACCGCCACCTCCTCACCCTGAGCTCCCAAGGCAGGCAGACGTGTCTCAGCTCAAACCCGCAGGTTGTATACAGCAGGCGACACTAGGGGGTGGGGGTGGGGGTGCTCTGAGCCTCTATCATGCCAGCCGGCCGGGATGCGGTGGTCTAGCCCCTCAGCCGGCACCCCCTTCACAGCCTCAGGGAGTGGGCCAAGCTTAAGACAATTCACTGTCAAGATGCCCACCCTCCGAGGAGCTCGGGCTGGCAGACACTTATCAGAAAAACACCACCACCATCTCTTCAGACGGACGAGCCTTCGACCAAAGTGAGTCTCAAAGTCAAAAAACAAGTTTCTGATTCTTGGCGATGGGAGTCTCCATTGAAAAAATAGACTGAAACTCTGAAATCATCTTAGTAGCAAAACAAGGATAAGAAAAAGAGCTGCAGTGCTTCGATGGAACGGATCATGGCTGGCTGCCCCATTCGCTGGTCGCTGGGGGCCCTGCTGCACCTGGGAGCCTGGGGGGGGGTGCCCCCGGGCCAACATTTAGACAATGGGAATTCTGGGGGTGGGAGAGCCCCTACCTGCAGTTCACAGTCATGCCGAAGGAGTGATAACAGTCAATGCACTTTGCAATCCTGGGCTTCTCTGGAGTAATAAGGCCTCTCTGAACGGGACCCAAAGGGTGGTCAGGGTTTATGGAGGGTCCAAAAGACCCTGCCGGGTGCTGGGGAGACCGCCTGCAGGTTCCTAGGGTGTGGGAGGGTGGGGACGGTGCATGTGCGACATGAAGGCTGATCTTCGATTAGCTTTCGGTCATTCAAGTCCTCCCTCAAGACATGATGTCCCAGGTGTAAAGAGCAGTGGTCTCTGGGCCATCCAGGGTGCCAGCGGGGTCCCCCGAGGCCCAGGGGTGGGTGTGCACCCCTGGACTCGGCCGGCGCCCGCCCAGCCCGCAGTGACGGGGCCGCGGTCGCAGGCGGGGGCAGCCTCACTGCATCCTATCAGGCTGCAGCTGTGGAGGCTGGTACTGTAGGAAGGTGGTGCCCACAGGAGCCGCAGCCGAGAGGGCCTGGGGCACGGCGGCCGGGTAGCTGTAGCCCACAAAGGTGGTGGCTGTGGCGGGCGAGGCGGCATATGGGTACTGGTCATAGGTGGCCGGCGGGTACTGGGCGTAGGCTGGGCTGGCCGGTGTGTACTCGATGTAAGGCGAGGACAGAGGTGGGACCGGGGCGGCCGGGATCACCACGCTGGGCTGGACGATGGTTTGTGGGTAGATGTAGTGGGGGGTCAGCCTGCAGGGCCAAACAGAGAGGGTCAGGGTCAGGGAAGAGTGGGGAAACATAGCTAGCTCCAGGGTGGAGTGGAGGAGCTGGGACTGCTGGGAGATGCTGTCTCACCCTCCTGTGTCTCTACTTCCTCATCTGTAAAATGGGTGCAGTCTGAGCAATAAGGCTGCTCCCACAGCAGGGCTGTGGCACTGGCTATGCCCACAACCTGCACAGCACTCTCCCCAGTGACCCACAGGGCTCCCATCTCCCCCTCTTCAAGTCTGCATTCAAAATATCTCCTCAGTGAACCCCTCCAGGAACCTTCCTCAAACCACCCTACACCTCAAATACCATCCATTCCTGACAGAAGCAACAACATGACCTGGGGGCCAGAGGGAGTTTAAAAATTAGCAATTTCAGCACCAGCACATCAAACCCAGCACAGGCCCTTCTGAGCACAAGTTCCCACGTGATCACCCAGGGCCCAGGGCCATGAAGCCAGCCCTGTCCCCACCCCCACTTCCAGCATCTTGCCACACCCCCAAGTGACACCTACACAACTTACTTATTTCCCACATCTTTCTCCCCCCACTAAAACGTCAGCCACCTATGAACTGACAACATAGACCTTGGCCCCCAGCATGGGCTCACTTGCTGAGTGAACGAAGACAACGATGAATAGAAATATAACCAGATGGTGGTACTAAAAGCAAAGATGATGACCAAGCCTTAGGGACAGGGCTCAGCAGCCTGGTGGCCACGTCTCACGTAAGACTAACGGTGAACCTTCCCCTAGGGTGGCTCTCATAATTATCTCAGTTTACAACAGAAACACCGGCCTCAGAGGCACCTCGCCCATAGTACCAGAGTGGAGGGAACGGAATGTGGCCCCTGGGCATCAGTCTGAGAGCTGTGACCTGCACCTGGCACTCATCACACCCAGCAGGCTGCCCACTGTGGGTGCTGTGCATACCACACACCCAGCCCTCCACCACAGGGGTGATCCCGCGCATCACCAAATGGGAAAGTGAGGCTTAGGAAGGCAGTATCAGCAGGTGCCTGCTCTGCCAGTCAGCGCCGAGCCCCATGGCCAGTCTGCAGCAGCTCCCATGGCAGGGGTGGGCACATAGTCACCGGGGCGAGGCATCAGCTCCTTGTCCTCCTCTCAGACCTGCTCAAGGTACACAGGACGGGGCCTCTACACCTGTAAGACAGGCCCGGGAACCCTGTCCTGCCACTCTTCCATTTTGAAAAGCTGCTTGGAAAGCAAAAGGGAAAACATTCCCTCCTGGGAATCCCGCAGGCATGGCAGCCGGAAACTGGGGCAGCTGGGGGATCCCAAGTGGACAACAAGCGGGGCCCTGGAAGCCAGGTTCCCTCCCCTGCCAGGCCTTTCTGCATCCAGGAGCCATTGCTCCTGAGCAAAGATGGGGAGTGGGTTCCGGCCACCCCCTTGGGAACACAGAAAAAGCAGAGAAACCCCAGTGTCATCCATCAAGACAAAGCAGCACCCGGGGTCCCCCAAACCAACCCACCAGGCAGCAGGACAAAGTCCAAGCTCAACCTCAAGCCACTCCTTCTCCACACTGTCAGGAGAGAAAACCAGGCCCCAGAACAGACGTGCTGTTTACGCAAAACTGTTATACCAAACGGTGATAATGTTCACTAAAAAACCAAATGAGTGTTTCTACCAGTGCTAAGGATGGGTGAGGTGGAATCATATGAAACTGCCATTTTTAAAAGTCCAAGAAGTTGACTGACAGCAACTTTATGTGGCCGGATGTTTTGAATGCAAAGAAAAGGCCGGGAAGGGGCTGTGGAGGGGCAAGGGGGCAGGCAGTTGGTGCACATGGGTCTGAATATGAGGCGAACGGACCCACGGGCACAGTTAAGAGATAAGAAGCACTTTTCGCACCACCCACAAAGGAGAAGCAGCCCAAGCTCCGTCCAAGGATGAATGGGTTTCCAGACTGCGGTGTATGCATGCCAAGGAATGTTATTCTGCCATAAAAAGGAGTAACACACTGACACATATCACCACTGTGCAGATGAATCTTGACACACGCTGGGTGAAAGAAGCCAGAAGTGAAAGGCTCCGGACTGCACAATTCCACTAGTGGAAACCTCCAGAGAAATGAGTCCAGAGAGAAAGTGGTCACAGTGCAGGGGCTTCAGGAAGCAGGAGAGGGGAGAGGGGGCTATGTGGTCTCCTCCTGGGTGATGCAGAAATTCTGAATCAGATGGTGGTGATGAATACACAACCTTGTGAAAATGCTTAATGCCCTCACGTGGCAGATTTTAGGTTATGTGTACTTTACCACAGGGCTTCCCTCGTAACTCAGCAGTAAAGAATCTGTCTGCCAATGCAGGAGACACAGGAGATGTGGGTTCGATTCCTGGGTCAAGAAGATTCCCCTTGAGGAGGGTATGACAACCCACTCCAGTATTCTTGCCTGGAGAATCACAAGGACAGGAGTCTGGTGGGCTACAGTTCACAGGGCTGCAGAGTTGGACAGGACTGAGTGACTGAGCACTCCCTCACACCTTACCACAATAAAAGCACACACACGTAAGAAGCAATCCTGAGCCAGGGGTGAACCACCCAGTGAGGGCAAAGTTGAGGTGGGGATGGGTATCATGGCCCTGTGGACCCAGCAGCAAACCCCTCCCTAGGGGTAACAGCCTGGGCATACCTGGCCAGTCCCAGAGGAGCCCTGGTTGCCCCTGGCCAGGAAGTTCTCACACTGGATCCCCTCATCCCTGCTATTTGCCCTCCTAGGTGGCAGCAACCCTACAGTCGCCATGGCGACCCACTCCTCCTTGTCAGGAGGTCAGACAACTTCCTATATGAACCTGCCCACTGGCCCCAGGCTAACCTCTCTCTCCCTTATTAGGGGTTTCTGCCGTCCACCCCCTCCTGCTTCTCTGGTGGGAACAAGAGCCGTGAACGGAGTAGGGCCTGGGTTTGAATTCCACCTCCGCCTCCCCAGGCTTCTCTCCTGTCTGTGGGTGTGCTCTGGGCAAGGACACAGCAGCGGGAAGACTACACAGCCCTGGCCTCTCAGAGCTCGGAATCCAGGAGGAGGAGAGACACAAATATGCCAACCCGCGAACCAGAGTTGGGAGTGCTCAGGGGAGGCTTCTTGGAGGAGGGGGCAGCTGCTCAGAGCCTGAACTCCTGGTCCATCTCCCCCACTGGACCTCACATGAGTGGGTGGAGGTGCTACCCGGCACCTTGCCCAGGCCCCTGGATGGGGAAGGGGCTGGGCATTCGGTGCTGACACCAAGACAGAAGAGGGGCTCCACCAACAGTTCCATTTCTTGATATCTAGTCTGCCTACAGGAAGTTACCTATTTACACAGAAGTATATGAGGATTTGAACCCAGAACAAACATATCACTTATTTGAAAAGGTATGTGATGTGAAGCATTATGAGTTGCCTTCTGGGTGTCAGTTTAATTTTATAATTTAATAAATTGGTAACAATGGAAATAATACCATCTATTTCACAAGATTATGATAATTTTAAAAGCTATCATATAGTAAAAAAAAAAAAAAAAAAAAACAGGCAGGAAAAAAAAAAAAATCCAAGCAGGACAGGAACCAATACCTGGTAACATTCTGCATATATTTCTTGGGTACCCACTATGTGACAGACACTTTCTTTTCACCTTCATGGAGCACTTTTATTTTCAGTCTAATTGTAAAAAAAAAAAAAAAGAGGAGCCCCAGCTGTCCAGACCCCTCCCTAAAGAGAAGCCAGTGGAGACACGACAGAGCGGGTCTCGGCGTAGTACTCCGGAAAACCCAAGCCATTCCTGAGGGTGAGGCTCTGGAAGTTTTGAGCCCAATACAGGCAGGGACACCCCTGCTTCAGAGAGCGGACAGCCAAGTCTGATGGGGTCTGGGAACCTGCATCTGACAGGCCACCGGGAACGCAGGCACACACTGCGCTGCAGAAGTACCACCCAAACCAGGCACACACTGTCCGCGCAGGAGGTGTACCCAGGGCACTGAAATGACAGGATTCTGGCCATGCTTGCCGCAAGGGTGCCTGCCAGGAATGCCAGCATGTTCACCAGGTTTCTGACACTTGGCGTCATGGACACCGCGGAGCTGCCCTGCTGGGGATGCTCAGACATGGTGGATGAGTAAGCTTCAGGCTGGGAGGAAGAGGGTTCCCATTTCCTGGCCTGCAGGGACATTGTGAGTCTGCATCTGTTCATCTGTGTCCCTCAGCACCCTGTCCCACCCTCCACTCTGTGAAAAGCCAAAGATAACATATGAAGCATTTCACAGCCAGAAAGTAGGTGCTGATGTTTCCCCATTTCTCAGGAAAACTGAGGCTCCAAGAGGCCAAGGGACTGGCAGCCACACAGCCAGGAGACAAGGGGAGGGCTGTGTCACTGTGCAAGCCCTGCAGAGTCACGGGGGAGAAAGCTGTGAAGCAGAGACCCTCCGCCAGACCAGCATGTCTCAGCCACAGTGTCTTCACCCCAGGGGTCACTCAGCATGAATGTGACATTCCTGGTTGTCACCTGGTGGGTAGGGAGTTCCACTGGCAGCCAGCAGTGGAGGCTGGGAACGCTGCTAACATTCCACAGTGCACAGGACAGTCCCCTTACAAAGATTCCTCCAGCATCATACTGAGGTCAAGACCTGCTGTGAACTACAAGGCAAAAGGCCGATGCTAGGAGTCCTGACCACTGTCCCAACCAGACACCCACACCGTCGGCTGGGAAGGCAGCCAGGTGGGAACCAAGATGGCACATGAACACAGACATTCAGGCATGAACACACACACACACGCACACACGCACCCACCAGAATCTCCACTGAGAAGGAAAACCCGGCCAAACCAGCAGCTGGCCCCGTCTGAGCACAGCCCCCGGGTCCCTCCCCAGGCCTACACACCACAAAAGCAGGGCGTCTCAGACACCTGGCACTAAGACACAGGGTGTATGTGCCCATCAGGTTCCTTGGTGCCCCACCTACTCCCCAGAAAGATCAGGTGCTGCTGCCCTCCACGTACTCCATCTACAGGCTTCTGAAAAGGGCACAAGCTTGGCACTTTCTGTCCCCGGACTGGACATGCTTCTCTGTGCACAGGGCCTTTGCACCTGCTGCTCCCGCTGCTGGCAGGCTCCTCTCCACAGCTCAATCACCTCCACAGAGGCCTTCCCCAACCACCAACCCCTCACCTCCTGCCCACCGCTGGCTGTACTTCCTTCCTACAGCCCCAAACCACTTTGTCATCCACTTGTCTTCCCCACGAGGGCAGGGACATGGCCTGGACAGCTGTGTTCCCAGCACCTAGCCAGCACCAGACAAGAGCCAAGGGCCTTGCTGGCACTGGGTGGAAAAGGGGCCTCCT
Source organism: Antilocapra americana (assembly GCA_007570785.1). Classification (NCBI taxonomy): domain Eukaryota; kingdom Metazoa; phylum Chordata; class Mammalia; order Artiodactyla; family Antilocapridae; genus Antilocapra; species Antilocapra americana. Next base: position 3,602,348 of record ML660204.1, on the reverse strand, counting down.
CTGGGGGCCTGCTGCTTTCTGGGTCGGGAGTCTTGGCCCTCGCAAGGCAGAGGAAGCAGCCCGACCTGGAATGGCCACTAGGGACAGCACAGCTCTGCCCGGTAACTCACAGTCATGAACCTTGGGGAGGCAAGAACCACAGCCTCCGTTCAAGTCTGACCCTGCCCGTCAGCCCCAGTACTGTCCTGGGGGCTTGGACTGCCCTCAGTCTGTACCCTCAAGGGACCTCAGCAGCACCAATGACCCCTCCTCCTCAAGCCTGAAGAAGGGCAAGAACATCCCACCCAGCCAGGACGGACAGAAGGCCCTCCCAGCCCAACCCCATGGAGGGCAGACCAGGGTCCCAGAGGGAAAAGCAAACCAGCAAGCAGGATAGTTAGTGGGTCAGAACCTAAAAATCAGGTGACCCGACGCCTAGGCCAGGACCTGGGCAAAACATACCCACAAAATCCCAGATTGTGGGAAGTGGAGGGGGCTACAGCCGGCCAGGTTCAAAGGGTCAGACCATTCGGAGGGGCACATGCTCCGGTTGCTGACAGGGTTGAGCAGCCCCTGCTGAAAGGGCGATGGCAGAGATCTCTGCCTGGACCCATGAGCCCAGGGTGAGCAGCTCCCAGCCAGGAGCGACCCAGCTGTCTTGGACTGATGGAGACCAGGGTGTAGTACTGAGAATCCCGAGTCTGGATCTTGGCCACGGCTGCCCCAGTCCCTCGGCCCTCTCTGGCCTGTTTCCCTGTCTGTAAACTGAGGGTGACACAGAGCACGACAAAGCCTCCCCTGGACCCTTGGAGGCAGAAGTATAGGGGTATGATCAGCAGGATCTGGGGACTTCTGGGCAGGTGGGGTGGAGAGGGGCAGCTGAAGGAGCTGGCGCCAGGAGACAGACGGCCTCACACCCTACACACTCAGAGTGAAACTCTCAGCGCAAAGGGACGGGCTGCCAACGCAAGCACTCATTCTGTGAACGCACGGTCACCCTCGAAAATAAAAATAAAAAAGGCAAATGAGCCCATTTCACTTTTTCTGTTCTCTGGAGGTTTGGTTTGATGGGCTGGAGAAGTCGGCAGCTGTTCGGGCACAACTCAGGATTTTCAGGCCGTGGAGGGCCCCCCAGGACTTCCCAGAGTGGGGCCTCCAGGCTCTCTGGGGCCACTGATCAGAGCAGGTGAGATGTGTCTCCTGTGGGGCAGTGCCAGGCCCTGGCTTGGCCTCTCCACCAGAACCTGTCCAAGCCCAGACGCCGGCTCTTCCCCCCAGACTGAAGCCTCCCCTCACTGCCAAGGCCAGTCAAATTGCCGTGAGCTTAGGCCCAATGTCTGGAATCCTCTTGGATTCCCTTCTTTTGCACATTCTTTAAATGTACACAGCATCTCATAACGCCATACCCCTGTGCTGGTCCAGGCGGCCACCATGCCCCCAGTGGTTCAGGCCCACCCGGCAGCCAGAGAGGCTCTAAAGATGCAAGTGACTCGGCTCTCACATGCTCAGGGCCCACGGTAGCCCCATATGACTCAGAGTAAAATCCAAATGCCCCCAATGGACCATTAAAGCCTTACATGAGCTGAGGCCACCCTGCTGGGTCCGTGACTACCCTCAATCTCCCACTTCCTCCCACCGGTCATACCAGCCTCCTGTCGGCTGCTCCCTTCCCCCAGGAGCACCTGTCACCACCTCTGCTAAAAAAAGTCCTGTAATCACAAGCAGGACCAAGGCTCCCTTCAACCCAACCTGCCACAAACCAGCAAACATCCTTTGAACAAACTGAATGAATGAGAGCAGGGCTTCCACCCTACCCCCGATGTGGGAGGGGTCGGGAGTATGATCCAGGTGCCCCCCACAGCACTCTGCAGAGCACTCATCACATCCACACAGCAGCTGGGGAAATGGAGACTCGAAGAGGAAAGGTCATCACAAGAACAAGGAGTCACTCAGGCAAGTCATGGGGCTCCCAGGCTCCTCATATGGCCTCCTCCCACTGCAGTGTGAAGGGCCTGGTCCACCTGGAAACCCCCCACACACTCCTCCCCACCCATGGGGCCAGGATGCCTGTGTCAGCCTGAGCGTGGTAAGGCCTCTACCCTTGGCCCGAGGCTTCCGGACGAGGCCCTGCAGCCCTCAGCACAGGGTCCCTCCTGCCAGGGCCAGCATGGCTGGCAGGGAGCTTGCCCTTGGACAAGTACCCAAGAACCACCTGGAGGCTGGTGTCTGTTACAGCAGACAGCGACAAACAACAGGTGTGCACGGGCGCCTGCGGGGAGGGCCACGCGCCGGCCCACGCCTCGCTCCAGTGAGAGCCAAACAGGAAGCAACGGGGTGGGGAGGGGCAGGACCACCCCAGACACCCTGAAAGTAAAAACAAGCCATGTGATGCCACATGGGGAAGGCACCAGCTTCCTCTCTGCCCCACCCCCAAAGCCTCCACTCTGACCTCACTTCCTGCCCCACGTCTAAGGTGCTGGCCCCCCACCTCCTGCCCCCTGCCCAGGTGCTGACCCTATTCTAGGCACTGCAACTACTCCTAGGTTTTTTAATGTCATATCATGAGATAACCAAGCTCTCCAGGTACAGTACAGGAGGGCCCCTGAAGTGTCTCCAGTGGTGACGTCTCATAACAAATGTGCCACAAAGCCCAAGAATCCATAGCAGGAACGCTATTCTCAGCTGGCTCCAGGCCTTGCTCTGATTTCACCATCTGGGGGTGTCCTAGGGTGCAAGTCTATGACTGTCATACTCGCAGATCACCCTTCCTACCCCTATATCACAATACAGGCCTGTCCTGCTCCCACGAGGCCCCCTGCCAGCCAGCTGCTCTGTCCAGCTGCACCCATCACACATGCAGATGGATTTCCAACGGTCTGGCATCCCTGCCAGAACGTGGGACGGAGAACCAACCACGTCTGTCAAAGTATCCAGCAGGCGCTCAATAAATACTTGAGGAACAAAGCATTCTGGGAACAGCTCCTTCCCTTCTGCCCAGTCCCGTGTGCTCCACGCTTTCGAGAAACAGACATCTTCCTGTCACCCTATGGCCCCTCTCCCGCCCTAGGGACTCCACTAAGACCCTGTGGCCGCGCAGATACCCACGACCTGATGACAACAAGGGTAGTGGGTCTTGACCTGGGGACTGGGGACCAACACAGAGATGGAGCAGGGGCCCGGAAACCTTTAGCCAAATGGAGCGTGCAGGTGCCGAGGGGGGAAATCCTGGGCCCTGGTCAGTTCTGGGGGTTCTGGCTCTGACTTGTCCAAGAGCTAGCCAGACAGCGGTGCTGGGGCCTCGGGGAAGGAGGGAGAGTGCTGGAGCCCCCGACTCAGGCTCCAGTGCCTGTGCCATGCACGTTCAGCTCTGGCACGTCTCCCCACACCCGGCACCTACACAGGTGAAGGGGGCAACAGCCTGTGGCCGAGCTGCTGTGAGATGAGTCACTGCACACCCGTCTTCCCGTGGGCCAGGACCTCACTGCGCAGCTCTGCACGCAGGCATGGGGCCCAGCCCCAGTCAGCCCTGCAAGGGGCCACTGACACGGTCCCCAACCTGCAGACAGGGAAAATGGATGGGCCTGCCCCCGAGCGCGGTCAGACCCCAGGGCCTCGCTCCAGCACAAAGCCTGCCTGACACCCAACGGCCATGGGACCCTGTCCTGTCATCTGGGCCCGAGGGCTTGGCCTGCCCCCAGCACTGAGTGTGGCTGGTGGTAGACAGGTGTGGAGCCCACAGTGAGGCCCCCTTAAGGAGTTAGGGTGGGGGAAGATGAGCCTAGCGAACCAGGTAACCCTTCAAAAATACCCCAAGGAGAGGCTCCCAGCGCAGTCGAGCCCAGGACACACCTCAGCTCCTACGGGCCTCAGGCCCAACCTGGACAGACAGCAGGCTGTCAGACGGCCATGATACCAGCCAAGAAGCCCCTTCCAAGCCAGACCAATGCTCTGCCTGGACCCGTGCCTGTAGGCTGCTGACTGTCCCACCCTGTGGGCTCCTCGGCTGGGTGGTCTCTGGCTGTAGTTGTCTCCCCCTGAGACCGGCCACTTGCCACCTCCCAAAGAAGTCTTCTTCAGACCCAAGCCTCAGCCCCATGGAGTGAATGTGACGGAATGCCCCACTTGAGGTAGATCCTGAAAGACTCTGTTCTTGAAGAGAAGAGGGGAGGAGGAATCCAAGCAGAAAACAGAATGTCAAAGTCCTTTGGCAAATTCTCCCACCCTGACATTTATGACCTGGCCAGGTAAGGATTCCGCAGTAGCAAAGCCCGGGAGTTGGGGGTCTGGGGTCTTTGGAGCTGCCTCAGGCACAGGAGCAGGGGCGGAAAGCCTGGGGAACGTCGCGCCGGGCAGGAGAGGGGTTAACAGGTTCACAAACCCTGGGCTGCCCGGGCCTCCCTGCCAGCCTGGAGCTGATACAACTGACCGCTGAGTCAGGCCCGGCCGGGCTCCCGGGCCCGATTGTTTGTAAAGACAAAAGGGACGCTGACGGCCCAAGTCTCCAGCCAGGCGGGCAGGCGCTGGGAGGAGACAGCTGACCCCGAAAGCCTGGCGAGGCCCCTCCTGCCCCTGGGTCTCAGCGCGGCCTGGTGGGAGGCAACCATCCACCAGCCACTGGAAAACGCAGAGCTGGACCGTTCCTCCGACCCCTCGTCCCTGTTTGTCAACTGTCCTTCCACCCCTTGGCAACCAACAAATAGAGTCTCTGCATCGTCATGGGTCTTAAATGGCCAGCCAGCAGATTCAGTTACAAAACGTTGTCGCTGGCACTCAGGAGCACATGGCAGTAAAATTGGAATGACCCCTGACCACCCTTCCGTGGGCGGCGCTCTGAGGACCATGAGGGAAACCGTCTGGGCACCCTTCCCACCTCCCGCCCCAGAGAGCAGGGGCTGAGAGCGCAGGTCCAGAGCCAGCTCGTGGAGGTTCAAGTCCCCCCCACTTCAGCCACCCTGGATGGGCCATTAACTGCTTTTAACCTCTCTTTGCCAGTTTTCCCACCTATGAGGGAGGCATGCTGCCCATGCCAACCTCAGAGAAGTGCCACAAGGAGTACCTAGCCCTGTGACCTGGCACTGCCTCGTGTGGTTATGAGTCCCGTTTTCCAAATGAGGAAACAGAAGGCTCAGGAAGAGGAGATACCGCCTAACAAGGAGGACCCCACTGGTAAAGTAACAAAGGCAGGATATGAACCCAGGTCCGCAGGCTCCAGAGTCCCAAGTATCAGGACTCTGGGACTCAGTCCCAGAAGCAGCTGTGATGGGTCAGAACAGAGCCCAGGCCAAAGGGGGAAGCCACAGTGGCATTTCAGGCAGAGGAGAGCTGTGTTGTGCTCAAGGCTCACACCCGGATCTCAGTGCTAGCCCCTGCCCCAGCCCCTGCCCCAGGGAACAGAACCAGGACTGTGGAAAGTGAAGAACCCCTCCCCGTGTGGCCTGAACCCAAACAGGAAGAACCTGGGTGACAGCAGGAAGGTGGGGGTGTCCCCAAACACTTTGCAAGATGCCTACAGACACAGATGAAGCAGATCCCAGGGTGGGAAGGAAACCAGAGACCCCTACTCCAGGCTGCCCTCCAGGCCTCCTCCCAGGAGGACACACCAGGCGCTGGGCTCACACTCAGTCTCTGACCACAAGGCAAGGAAGCACTGGACAGCCACAGACTCTGCCTGTCAGGGCAAGGAGCCCCGAATCATGGCCAATCTGCCCAGACTACCTGAGCCCAGCTTCCAACCTGCTCCAAAGCCTGGTCCACACCAGCCTGGTCCACACACCAGTGAGCCAGGTGAGCCATCAAACCAAGTCTCCGGGGCAGATACACACAAAGGGCCTGGAATCTGATCTCTGATAAACTTAAGTTCTACCACCCTAAAAGGGGCTGCCTGTTCTATAAATGGCCCCCCAACACAAACCCCCACCATAATGAGCATGTTCCCCACACCAGGGCACAGAGCCGATACCAATCATGGGGCTGAGAAGTCAGCAGGTACGGCAGGCTCCTTTGTGCATCTAAAGTTTGTGTCCTTTCCCAAGCAGCTGCCAGGCCTTATTAGATGCTTTAAAAAGAAAGAAGAAGAAGAAGAAGGCCCTTTTTGGGTGGAGGAGGGTGGGACACACTACTCCAAAGTACCTTAGACAAAAGGCCCACAGGCTGAGCCCACTAGGGCGGGGACATCTGGCCTTGATCCCAGCTCACCTGCTACAGCTTCACAAACCGGTTGGCAATGACCTGCTGCCGCCATCTGTTGGGCACTGGAGCAGGTCAGAGAGGAGCCTTCAGAAGAGCCTGGCCGGGTTCCTGGTCAGCAAACACTTCCATCATGCTCACCTACCTGCCTGGCCTCCACCCACAGAACGCAGAGGTGCTATCACTATCCCATTTTACAGGTGAGGAAACCGCGGCACATAAACAATAAGGGGAAGCCAAGACCTGAACTCAAGCCCACAGGCTCCAGAGCGCATGTTCCCCATCTCCAGTGTGGCCTTTGCCGGGGCAGAGAAATGCAATCTGCCTTCTTTCCCTTCTCCCAGCTGAACCCCTCCCACTCCCACAACACGATCACACTTCTGAAAGGTTAGAGCAAGTGACGGGTCTCAGAGAAAGGGAACTGCAGACAGCACCACCAGTGCAGGGGGGGTTGGCGGTCCTGGGGTGAGAGGCTCCCTCAGACCGAGGGGCACCTGCACGGGGAAACCCAGGAAGCCCACGGCCCCCTGGCCTAGTCTCCAGGGCTGTGCGTCCCCCAGCCCCAGCCAGCCACATCCACTCACCCGTAAGTCCGCTGGATCAAAGTGGTGGGCACCTGCTGCACGCCTGTGGCAAAGCCTAAAATAAGAGACCAGTTAGGGAGGGGCCCAGCCTCACCCAGGGAAGACCCTCACAGCCCTCCGCCTCTAGTCCAAAGGGGTAAACAGCTTCCTCTCTCCTCCCGGCCACCTCCACCTGAACCCCAGAACTCCCAGCCGAAGGGGGCCCATGGAACTGAGGAGCAGCAGCTACTGGGCTTGCGTCCTCCCGACCTCCAGCTCTGGGACCCACTTCCTCCCTCCGGTGAGGACAGCTGACAAGCGGGTGACCTGCTCTCCTTGCCTTGTCCCACCGACACACGCGGCCAGATGAAGGGGTTCAACTTCCGAGCTGGGGGATGACTGCCCTATGACGGCTCTCTTGGAGCACATGACAGCCGACTGCCACTCCTGGAGCAGGGCGGGGGCATGGGGGGGCCTCTTCCACCCCACAGATACCAAGGCTGAATATAGCAACCAGAAGTACAGGGAAGGAAAGCACGGACTCTCACCCGTCTGGAGGCTGCGTGGCTTGGCACCCAGATAGGCCAAGTTCACATTTGCCTTGCGACCATCGATGTTGGGGTTAGGGTCTTTGCAAGCCCTCTCAGCGGCTGCCCGGTCGGCCATGGTCACCTGGAGGAGCACAGAGGCATCAGGGGCTTCCCCGGAAGGTGGGGGAAGCAGAGAGCGGGCTCTAGAGCCCAGGCACCTGGCATTCACTTCCCCTGACCCCAGGTGCCGGCTACCAAAGGCGTCCGTCCAGCCTAGGCCCCCCACCCCAAAGCTGCCCCAGGACCCCAGCTCCTCCCTCCGAGTTCAAGTGCTAAGAAACGCGACCTTGAAGGGCAAAAACAATATCCTGGACGACAGCGAAGGGAGGGAGGGGTCCTGGCCTGGCCTACCCGGCCCGGTAGGGACCACAAATTTCCTCACGGGAGGGGTTTGGGGACACCCTAGTTAGAAAAAAAGTAAAGGAAGTGTCTTCAGGCCGACTCTGACTTAGGTTGTCTGGGGTGTCTGTGGGAGTTGCTGGAAAATAAAACACGGGTTGCTCAAAGTGCCCCAGGGTGAAGCCCTGTTCCTCGCTCGCTTGTTACTCCAGGAAGTGCCGAAAAGTAGCCGGCTGTCCCCCAATCCTCTCCACAAACTTAGAAGAGTCCTAACCGAACAGAGCGGCTCTCCCTTTTAAAGCCGGCGTGGCGTGGGGGCAGGGAGACCGGGGGCAGGACCGGCTGCAGCCCGAGAAGGGTCAGCAGGTGCCGAGCCGGCGGGAGGCGCCCGGGGCTGGCGTGCGCCCGCCGCTGGACTCAGCGCCGCGGCCGCGATAAGTGTGGGGCGGGTGCGCCCGTCCGCGGGGCCACTTACGAAGCCGTATCCGCGAGACTTGCCGGTCTGGCGGTCGGTGATGACCACGGCCTCCTCGATGTCCCCGAAGCCCTCGAAGTACTTCCTGAGCGAGGCGTCGGTGGTATGGTAGGGCAGGCCGCCCACGAAAATCTTGGTGAACGTGGTGTCCTTCTGCGAGCCGTGCATGGCGCCGGGGGCGGCCGGGGGCCGCGAGAAGCCCGCGCTCGGGGCGCACAGCGCGGGCTGCAGCAGCATTGGGGGCGCCCCGCCGCCTACGGACCCGGGCCGCGTGGGGCTGCGCTCATTGGGAGCGATGGGGGGCGAGCGGGGCAGCAGGGGCGCCGGTCTAGCCGCCGGGCCCGTCCACGCGCGGGCCGCTCCCGCCGAGAGCGCCTCGCTGCGCTGCGCTCCTGCCGGCGTTGCGGGCACTCTGCGTCTCAGTGACTGCCCCCTGGCTTTGTAGTCGGTCCCGCCCCCGGTCCGCCCAGACCCCGCCCAGTAAGACCGGCCCCCGTCTCCAGCCTCAGCCCCGCCCTGCCCGGGGCGCGCGAGGAGCGCCGGGAAGCGTAGTCCAGGCCCCGCCCCACCGCGCCCCACGTGCGGTGGGGAAGCACTTGGAGTAGGGCACGTACTTGGGGAGGGGGCTCTCCGGGTTTTCTAGGGCACCTGTTCAGTGCTTGCTGGGTTCCGGGCCCCTCTTCTCGGGGAGAGCACAGTCTAGCGAATCAAATGTACAAGATTCAGATCATGTTTAATGAGTCGGTGTTTCCCCCAGTGCTACCTGCAGTACAACATTTTAAAGGTGAAATGATTTTTGTCTTTAGGAACAGGTGCTAGGGAGCTTCAGTAGTGTCCCATTCTTTGTGACCGCCACGGACTATAGCCTGCCAGGCTCCTCCGTCCTTGGGATTCTCTAGGCAAGAATACTGGAGTGGGTTGCCATGCCCTCCTCCAGGAGATGTTTCTAATCCACAGACTGAACCCTTACCTCTTATGTCTTCTGCACTGGCAGGCAGGTTATTTACCACTAGACTACTTGTCCAGAGAGAGAGAGAGAGAGAGAGAGAGAGAGAGAGAGAGAGAGTGTGTGTGTGTGTGTGTGTGTGTGTGTGGTCTATATACACGAATATAATTTGAGAAATATTTATTAGGGTGTAGGGGATGCAGAAATGCACAGAACACACTCTAGCCCCACCAAGCCTCTATGAACAAAACAAATAATTAAACGGGTTCAGTTCAGTCGCTCAGTAGTGTCCGACTCTTTGCAACCCCATCGACTGCAGCATGCCAGGCTTCCTTGTCCATCACCAACTCCCAGAGCTTGCTCAAACTCGTGTCCATTGAGTTGGTGATGCCAGCCAACCATCTCATCCTGTTGTTCCTTTTTCCTCCCGCCTTTGATCTTTCCCAGCATCAATCTTTTCCAATGAGTCAGTTCTTTGCATCAGATGGCCAAAGTATTTGAGTTTCAGCTTCAGCATCAGTCCTTCCAAGGAATATTCAGGACTGATTTCTTTTAGGCTTGACTGGTTCAGTCTCCTTGCAGCCCAAGGGACTCTCAAGAGTCTTCTCCAACACCACAGTTCAAAAGCATCAACTCTTTGGCATTCAGCTTTCTTTATAGTCCAACTCTCTCCCATCCATATGTGACTAATGGAAAAACCATAGCTTTGACTAGACAGGCCTTTGTCGGAAAAGTAATGTCTCTGCTTTTTAATTATACAATATTACCCATTAGGAAATAAATCAGGGCGCTGCCATCCAGGAGTAGCCAGAGTGGTCCCTGAAGCCCTTCTGATAAGGTGACTCGGCAGGGGAAGTAATTCTGGCCTCATCAAAAGTCCATCCCAGTGCTCGGGATTCTTCTATCTCTGTCGGCAACCTCTGGGGGAAAGCAAACAGAAAGGGCAGTGCTGTTCCCTTTGTCCCTTCCCCAACCATAGAGACAGGCCCACCCCTGGGACTCTGTAGCAAGACCTGCTGCAGAATTGTCAAGGCCGCTTGTTCAAAGTTACTAGGAACTTCCTGTCTGACCAGAGTACTGAACCCAAGGCCCCAGCACCAGCATCCCCCACCAGTGGGTCACACAGCTATGCAGAGCCAGGCCCTGAGGGTCTCAAACCCTCCACATGTCCAGGCACCAGCACTGGGATGTCCTGTGCAGTGGACATTAAGCCATCAGCCTCTGTAGCCACCTGACTACACCCTGAGGGGATTCAGGTTGGAGGTGGGGTGGGAACAGGATACTGATCCTAGATGGTTAAGGTGCACATCAAAGGAATGGTTTCCATGAGCCCAAACCCTTGCATCTTTGCATGCACACAAAAGTACTAAATTCATTAACTTGTCTGGTTTTTCTTTAATTCACAAGAATCCTTTGATGTTTGACTTTTGGGTTTTTGTTAGAAAAACTCCCTGTATCCTTTACCGCTTAGGAACACTCCCTCTGGGCTATCCTAGAGACTGCTTCCAGGGTCTGAGTCTGCATAAAGCCCACTGAATAAAATACAATCCACAGCTTCTAGTTATGCTCCTTTTTTTACGTTGACACCGCTCAAAGTGGAGTTGAGGGGCACAGGAAGGCAGGCGAGGTATTTACTAGTCTTTGCAACTATCCAGTACATTCTGTCAGGCTACATTTGATCCCAGGCCCAGACCAGCTGTGCCTGAAGCCCCCGACTCCTTGATCCCACTCTCTCCCAGGCAACCACTGTTCTGATCCTTGCTTCCCCCAAGGTGCCCGCCTCAGCCCCCTGACGCTGGGAATGGAGCCCCGAGTCTTCACGGAGTCCCCTGGGGACACACTTTTCTGACTCCCCTGATTTCCGTCGTGTCCTCGGCGTTTCCTCCAGCTCCCCAGGCCCGCTTCTGCCTCGGGGCTGTGTCACACCACTTGCCCTTTAGCCTGCTCTAATCCCTTCATTGCACTTTCCACCTTCCCAAACCCTGGTCACCTATTCGTGGTTTAAGTTCTTTCTCTCCCCTGCGAGATGGGGCCTTGGATGTTTTCCTCAAGCTGTACGGTCTGGCAAGCAGAAGTCCCCCGAGGAACGGTCTGTTGAGTGAATGAATGCATGGTGGAAGGAAAGAGCTGAGGAGAGCTCTCGACCAGAGCGCGCCCTTGGAAAACTTTGCGAAAGTGTGATCTACACTTGTTGGGCCAGGGAAGGCGGCCATCTTGCAGCCGCGCGATCTTGGGTACGTTGGATACCTTCACCAGGCCTCAGTTTCCCCTTCCGTGATAGGACCTCTAGCGGCGGGGGCAGGACGCGGGCGGCTAGGCCTACAAGTCCCAGCACCGCCCGGGCCTGTCTCGCCCCGCCCACTCGCGCCCCTGCGCCCCGCCCACTCGCGCCCCTCCCGACTGAGCGGCCGCGCGGGGAGGGGCGCCGCAGGGAGTGAGGCTGCGCCCTGGGCGGCCGGCGTCTGCTGAGCACGTGCCGAGGCCGCGGGATCTGGAGGGTTCCGACCTGGGGTGGGCGGCCGCCCTGGGCGGGAACACCGGGTTAGAAAGGCAGAGCGCGCAGGACCCGTGCCCTACGTTTTCCGCCCATGTCCGGCAGGATCGCTACGGTAGCGCTCCCGCCCTGCCCGGAAGAGAGCATGGGGCATCTTTTTCTCAAAAATACGGATGCCCAGCCATGGTTCATTCGGTTGTTTAATCCTCCGGTCCCTAGGTTTCTGCGTTACCAATCTCTCCGTCCGTCGAGTGGCCCCATGTCCCCACATGTCACCCCCTTTTGCCTGAAAATCGGCCACTCTCCCAACATGTACTTATTAATGATCTGTTAGGTGCAGGGCATTGTTCTAGACCCCAGGAAGACTGCAAGCAGGACACTAATAACGTCCCCCACTCCCTCCAGCCGCACGCAAGTCCAAGCGTACGTTTTAGGACTAGAGAGAAAGTGAATGAATGAATACTATATTTACTTTTAGGTAAATTTTTCTAGGCAGTTGCTGAGACAAGGGCAAAGAAGAGTGACAGGTGTTCTCTAGAAGCAAGTTAGGACTCTAGGGGATTGATGAAAGCAAGAGCCATCGGCGCACAGGGCACAGGTGACCGAATGTGAAAAGTCAGAGCAGAAGGAGATCCAGGCGCCATCAGTGATGCAGTAAGCTCTGAGTGCTGGGCACTTTTATGTGGCTAATCCTCCCACACCGCTAATAGTAATAAAGGTCAATTGTTTTAATGCCTGTTGGGGTTAGGTCCTGAACGGGTAATTTATATATTAGAAAGTGTGAAAGTGAAGGTGTTAGTAGCTCAGTCATGTCTGACTCTGCAATTCCATGGACTATAGCCCTCCAGGCTCCTCTGCCCATGGGATTTCCCAGGCATATTGAGGATGCTGGAGTGGTTTGCCATTCCCTTCTCCAGGGGATCTTCCCTACCCAATGCAGGGTCTTCTGCATTGCAGGCAGAGTTTTTACCATGATTTAACCTCCAAACACCCTTTGTCACAGAGAGGGAACTGAGGCACTGAGTCACTTCCCCAACACCACCCAGAGCAGCAGATGGCTGGCCGATCCATGGTCCTGTTTTTGTCCCCTCACAGCCTTTAGAGAAGGCCTTTAATTTGTATTTATTTATGCCTTTGCTGGTCTGCATTGCTGCACAGGCTTTCTTTAGCTGTGGCAAGCAGGGACTACTCTCTAGTTGTGATGTGCTGGCTTCTCATTGTGGCTACCTGGACTGAGGTGGTGGTCCTGGACTCAGGCCCTTTCCCTGGAAATGTTGGTGCTTGTCTGAGGCCATGCCTGGGTGTGGGTGTTTGCTGTGGGTTGGATTGTGTCCCCCAAGAATACATTCAAGTCCCTGGCACTCATGACTGTGCCCTTATTTGGAAATAGGATTTTTGTACTATCATCCATTTAAGACAAAGTCATATTGGAGATGTATGGGGACTAATCCAATGACTGTTGTTCTTATAAGAAGGCTATATGAAAACTCAAACAAACAAGGAGAAGGCCATGTGACACCAGAGGAAGAGAGGTTGGAGTGATGTGCCTGCAAGCTGAGAACACGGTGATTGCTGGCAACCCCAGAAGCCAGCTCTGAAAAAGGCATACTGGGAACAGAGTTCTCTCTCTGAGTGCCTTAAAGGGGAACATGGCCCTGCTGACACCTTGACTTTGGACTTCTGGCCTCCAGAGTCGTGAGAGTAAATTTATGTTGTTCTAAGCCGCCCAGTCAAGACGCTGCAGCAGCCGCAGGAGACCAGCACAGCTGGAGTGGAGAGAAAGCCAGAGCCCTGGGTGGGTGGAATCGTGGCCATGGGACTCGTGGTTTGGAGTGACTGATCTTCAGAGTCACACAAGGGTACTGGGGCTCCCTAGGGTCACTCCAGGACTGGGAAGCACTCCTGTACCTCCCTGGGCTTCAGCTGCTCAGCTAGGGAAAAGTCCAACTAAGCATCCTTTTACTTAAAATATTGCCAGTTTATGTCCTGTCCTGTTCTTCCCTGCCCAACCCACACTGGGAATGAAACTGACAGCGCCCACCTCCCCTGCCCCACTCCTGGCTGTCTCCTGAGTCTGGGCCCTTGTACTCAGCAAGCAGTCAGGCTGGGACCCCACCTCCCATCCCCACCTGCATCTCGGAGGCAGCATCTGGCGGCAGCCCCAGGACCCACACAGACCCTCTGTTCCCAGCCTGTCCTGGAGGGCGGCCAGTCTGGTGTTTGGATCTGCTGTCACTGAGCTGGACCCTCCCAGGGCCTGGGACTCAGACTCCCTCCTGGCATCTCCTCCAGCATCCTTCAAAAGCTCGTGTCCCTTCCCAACCCTACTTTATACATCTGTTTGCTTCTGTGTGGACATCTCCCCACCAGAGGGTGGCTCTGGGAGGACAGGCCACTGGCTACTTTGTTTGCTTCTGTGTATTCAGGGCCTGGCACATGGAAGGCCCTTGGTAAAGATGTGCTGAGTGGAGTAACAACTGTGTGACTGAACACATTCCAGAGGACTGAGATCGGGGGCATGAAGGGATCCCTAAAGCCTGTTTATCTTAACGGAGATGCGAGCCACACGATGTTCCTGTGGAGTCAAGCCTGGGCAGCCCCATCTCCATCTCAGAGCTGAGCTGCAGCTGGGGGGGGTGCAGCCACCTGCACCTGCTCCCCCACCCAAACGGGGGGCCCAAGGAACCTTGAAATAAAAAACTGAAGCAGGGAACCAAAAGAGGAAGCGCAAGAAACTTTTGCACATCAGTTGGGCATGGATTGGGCCCTGCTTTTTCAGCTTCAGAGAGTAACTTGCCCCCTGGGTTCTGCTGGTCATCCCTGTCAAGTAGTGAAAGTCCCTTCCCTTCTTTTTAGGGAGAGGGCAGCCTGCACTGCACAGAGCATAGCTACCACCTCTCTGGGCCTTAGTTTCCTCAGCTCTAGAATGGGCATGATAACAGTGACTTCCTCCTAAGTCTTCAGTGAGGCTGAAATGAGATCATGTACAGAGTGCCGAGCTCATCCTCATACTGAATGCTGTTGTTCAGCCGGTCAGTTGTGTCCGACTCTCTGTGACCTCATGGACGGCAGCATGCCAGGCTCCCCTATCCTCCACTATCTCCTGGAGTTTGCTCAAACTCATCTCCCATACTGACGACTGCAATTTTGACTTTTTCACCAGGAACACCTCAGTTTCCAGGCTACTCAAGCCAGGTGAGGAGATGGGCACCTGGCAGCCCTCCCATGTGTGCCCCTTCCATGGCTCCCCAGTGCCCAGGACAGAGTCCCAGATCTCTCCATTCAAGATGCCTTCCCTGCCTCCAAAAGCGGAGCCGAAGGGCCCAGCCTCCCAGGCTGTGTCCCCTTCCCAGGAGCCTGCAGCTGTGTGGGCCACAGTGCCCCTGGGTGGTCTGCTGAGCCCAAAGAACCCTCCTCAGACAGATGATCTTAGACACTTAATAAAATGCCTAGAAAGGCAAAGGAAAACTGTCATACTAAAACACAGCTATTCAGATAGTTAAAAGCGAGGAATGTGTGTGCTCCTTGACTAATGCAAGAGACAACATACAGCATGGGCACTGGTGAGTCAGTAGTTTCAAAGGACTAATGAGCAGGTCCCCTGTGTCAGGATGTCAGTGATGCCCTGGGGTACAGAGCTTCCATGGTTGGGTCACAGCTGCTGCTGGGGGGGCCCTGGCCCAGGTTATGACTGACTCATCTGTGCCTCCATCCAACTCTGGTCACTAAAGATGAAGACTTTCCCCTTGCAGTTCACAGACTGAATTCTACCTGGGGGATCTGTGCATGCGTGCTCAGTCACTTCAGTTGTGTTACCTCTTTGTGACCCTATGTCCTGTAGCCCGCCAGGCTCCTCTGTCCAGACAAGACTATTGAAGTAGGTTGCCATGCCCTCCTCTAGGGTATCTTCCCATCCCAGGGTTTGAACCCACGTCTCTTACATCTCCTGCGTTGGCAGGCAAGTTCTTTACCACTAGTGCCACCTGGGAAGCCCATGGGATCTGTGGGTTCCAGGTAAAGACCCCTTTGCTTTAGTTCCAGTTGCTGCTGTCACAGAGGGCCCACAGTTTTTGACTTAAAGCAGCAGACATTTTCTCTCTTACAGTGCTGGAGGGCAGAGCCCAAATGTGTCTCACGGGGCTTAAGTCAAGGTGTAGGCAGGGCTAGTCCTTCTGGCGACTCCAGGAAGGAATTTGTTTCCTTGCCTTTTCCAGCTTCTAGAAGTTGCTAGCATTCCCAGCTGGCAACTTCCTCCCAGTCTTTCTCCCACTTCATCTCCCTGATGCTCTCTCCCTTCTACCCACCTCTTCCACTGTTAGAGACCCTTGTGGCTCCACTGGCCCCCCTGGAAAATCTAGTATAAGCTCCCTATCTCAAGGCCCAGAGCCTCAGGCACATCTGCAAAGTCCCTTTGCTGTGCGAATGGGAAAACAGTAGGAACCTTGGGGACTGATGATGGTATGTCAGTGCATACGTTGGGGCACCACCTCTGTCAGCCTTCTAGGAGCAGCCATTGCTGGGGTAAGGATGTGGATTAAACAGTCAGTCTCACTGGGAAGGCTACAAGAGTCTTAAATTTTTGCATCTCCAGGCCAGCAGGTGTGCTGGGAAGCCTGTCCTGCAATGGGAGCCCCCTTTCCCAGGATGATGCACGGCTAATCCCCAAGCTAAGAGCGGTCTGCAAGAACCAGTGCAGGGGTGTGGGCCAGCCTGCCTCTGCAGCTGGAGGGAGGGTGCCCACCTGCCAGCAGGGGTCTTCCCAGTGAGCACCAGGGGAAGACCCTGCCCCAGGCAAGTGCAGCCCTGCTTCGCAGCTGCTCTGGGGGCCCGGGAATGTGTGTGAAGGTTCTGTAGGTGCAGCATGAACACAGGGTCTATTCTAGAGGGGACACCTGGTCATACAGCTGAAAGACACATGGCTACCTGGCAACACTTAGCTGAGGGCATTGGGACAAAGCACCACAGAAATCTATTTCCTCACACTTCTGGAGGCCAGGAGTCCAAGATCAAAGTGTGGGCAGTGTTGGTCCTGTGAGGCTTCCATCCTTGCAGATGGCTGTCTGTCTTCTTGCCGTCATGTGGTCTTTCCTCTGCGGTGTCTGAGTCCTAGTCTCTTCTTTTAAGGACACCAGTCATACTGGATTAGGGCCCATTCTAGTGACCTCATTTAATCACCCTCTTTGAAGACCCTCTCTCCAATCCAGTCATAATTGAGGTACTGGGGGTTAGGACTTTGAGATACAATTGGAGGAGTGGGGGACAATTCAGCCCATGACAAATACTTCCTTTGCATCTGTAGGCGACTAAGTTGTTAGCCTTCAGAATCGTGCTCACGGCCTTCCCTGCTGCTCAAGGGCCCTCACTGTGGAGGCTGCAGAGGCCCACAGAGGCAGCCAAGCAGTAGTCAGGTGAAGTTCAGAAGCCGAGGAGCCTTGAGGGAGTCCCTGGGCCTTGGCACCAGAAAACACGTGTGGAGCTGAGGACAGTGGGAAGCAACCTGCTTGGTTGCTTCCAGGCATTGTGTCTTAGAAAAAGTCAGCCTCCACTGCACTTCTTTAAGGGCCAACCCCAGAGCCAGAAAGATCCATGAGGGAGTGGAAATGATGTTAAGTACAGTGCCTGAGATATTCTTGCCTGGAAAATCCCATGGACAGAGGAGCCTGGCGGACTGTAGTCCACGGGGTCACAAGAGTTAGACAAGACTGGAGCGACTGAGAACCCACACATGGTGCCTGATGAGGTGCCCAGGGCCAGCAGGGGCTGGGGTTTGACTCTGCTGCAGGCAGCGAGTCCTGGCCAATGAGTAGCCAGCCAGTGAAGGGCCAGGGATAGGCCCCTCCCAGTCCCTGGGCAGGCTTGTGAAATCTGGTGAGTGATCAATGCCCCTAAGCTCACCAGGGGCGGTGTTGACATGGTACTGGGGAGCTACCGGCCACATCTAAATTCAAGACTCAAAAGGAGGAGACTCCACTGCTGACCGGTGATGGGGAAGGCATGCTGAAGCCTTGGGGGTGACCCAGCACTGCCAGGGGCCCTGATGACCTAAAGGGTAGTGCTGGTTTGGTCCATGGGAGACAGAAGATTGACAGTGTCTTAGTACTGTGTCCATGTCCTCTCCCCATCACCACCCTTGCCCCACACCTGGGAGGAAAAAAAACAAAAAGAATGCACACAAGTTGCTTTTCAGGGTCTGAATTACTGTTTAAGCAAGTGTGTAACTGGTTTTTCTTATTTGCTTTGGAAATGGCCCTCATCTTAAAGAATATTTCTCAACACATCAATGCAAAATTCACAACAGACTTACATCAGGCTGCGAAGTTATTTACTCTGCTTCTGTTTGCTCTTTGGTGACATAACACCCGTCGTGATTAAAAAAACAAACAAAAAAAACCCTCTCAAAACTGCAGCCACAGGATCTTCCCACCTTCTCCCGCCTTCTGATGAACAAGATCTGTGAAATCCAGGAGTCCTCACTTAGCAGGAAATTCTGCAGAGCTATGAAACACTGGGTCTCTGGGTGTCAACCCAGCACCTCTCAAGGAAACAGGACTCTAGTGTTGAAACTGCCTTTGCTAAACTCTGCAGCCCTGAGAGACTTCCCAACAGGTACTCTGGACCCCAGCCTGTTCAAGGGCCTGCAAATGTTTCTGGGGGGTGGGGTTGGGAGCAGGAAGGAGAGAGTGGAAATTGGCTTCAAGCTATAAAGACAACCCCAAACTAATGTAAATGTCCACAACTATAATACTATCAAACTGTTCAGTCTTCCAAAGATTGGTCAGAAAACATGTTTTGAGAAACTTTCTGGTATTCTAGGTGATCATTAAGAAATCACTGCCAAGTGTGAGTTAAAGACTGCCAAATAATCTCAGAAGTAAAACATAAAAAGTTTTCCAAAAACTTGCAGCAAGAATATGTATTTAAGGTGGGATGTGGGTGCACTTTAACATATGATATGATGAGTGGGGAAATCTTCAAAAAGTCAGAGGGCCTGGGGCCCCAGTGTCCTGGGGAAATACACTGTAGTGGATTTACATTTCTAATAGCTGCAGTTATAAAAGTATGACAGGGTGAAATTGATTTTATCATCCAGAATATTATTTCAATGTGATATAAAAAGAAGATATTTATATTCTTTTTGTTTTTGAAATTTACTGTGCCAAATTTTACATCTCCATTCTGACTAGACACAGAGAGGCCCGGAACACCCAAAGTTACTAAAATGCATCTTAAAATGGCCTGTTTGCCACCAATACCCAGGTGGGATTGAGATTTTCTGAATCTTACTTTCCCAAACCAGGGCAGGGATGCTAAAGGGTGAGCAAGTGTTCAGAGCCCCCCGCCCCCCACCCCACACAAAAAGGCCTCAATGTCCCAGGAGGAAACCAACAGGGACATTAAATCTTTAGTAGAAATTCAGGAATCTGACCTCTGAAAAACTGTCCCCTTCAGCATTGTGGCTCAAACGATAAAGAATCCGCCTACAATGCGGGAGACCCAGGTTTGATCACTGGGTCAGGAAGATCCCTTGGAGACAGGAATGGAAACCACTACAGTATTCTTGCCTGGGAAATCCCATGGACAGAGGGGCCTGGCAGGCTACAGTCCATGGGTTGCAAAGAGTCAGACAACACTGATTAACACTTTCACTTTGACTTTCAGAATTTCCCACACAGGACATCAATCTTCTAAGATAAAAATGTATTAAAGACTAGTCTTCTAGCAGCATCAATAATCCTTAGACTCTACTCCCAACTATTTTACAAGCTTAGTAACAACAGCAAACGGTGAGCCACACCGTTTGTTTCTTCTAGTAAGCTGAAGCGGGTGAACTTGAATACAAAAGCCCCCAACACTGGCTTTGGCATCCTTGGCGCCACCTGCTGGTCACATTGAAACACAGCCTCCCTGAGGGAGAATCCTCGTGGGGACGTTCTGGCCCCAGCAGGCTCCCTGGGACAGGAAACTTCCCATGCCGCCATCCCCCTGATGTTAGAGAATAGCAGTTGACAGTTATTACGCGCCAGCCACGGAAGCCCCTCACACCCATTAGCTCTTTGAATACTCACACCGACCATTTTTGGCAGCTACTTTAAATGTCTCCCGTTTTAGATGAGGTCACTGAAGCTCACGGAAGTTTAAGTCACATGCTTAAGGTCTCAGAGTTGGTCATCACTTGACAGCTGGGACGTGGAGGCAGGCAGTCCAACTCTGAGTGCATGTTCTCTACTACATCATACAGGCATTTCAAATGTCATCTTGGAATCGATGTAACTACCTCTTCCATTTGGCGAGAATGCAAGCACACAGTTAAGACGGGTGCTCATGCAATAAATGCTCCTTGAGGTTATTGAACCTCAAGAACTCACCCAAATCAAAAGTCCCCAACACCTGGGCTCTAATGCCTGACTATCTGACTATCTGCTGATGGAACAATAATAGAAATAAAGCGCACAAGAAATGTAATGTGTTTGAATCATCCTGAAACCATGCCCTCCACCCCCTGGTCTGTGGAAAAAATTTTCTTCCATAAAACTGGTCCCTCATGCCAAAAAGGTTGGGGATCACTGCCCTAAACCATGTAAAAAGAGGGACAGAAAAATAAACCCCAATCCAGTACATTGTTAAACATGTAATCGTAGCACAGCATGCAAAACAATATTTACCATTAAGCCATGTACTGGAATAGGTTCTTTCTGTGGCTTCACTTGACACTATAATTCGTTGTAATTGTACCACCTACGGGGGGTGGGTCATGATTTAATTGGAAAATGCTGGCTTAGATGTTCCTATATGCATTCAAGGTTCATTTCTTACTGAGCCTTTCCTTTAAAGGAAACTAAAATTTTGAATTAAAAACAAAAAAAAAATCCATCTCAAAAAAAAAAAAAAAAACCACCCTCTCTCTAGGTAGCCCAGAACACATGCAATAGTCACCTTTGTAGGATTTTCACAGTATTTTTTATGGTTACTTTCTACTTTGGGTTAAGAGATACTATTTTTCCATGTAGTATTGAAATTTTTTAATCTAAATTTAGGTCAATGACAAATTTATTTTTGAGGAGCAAATGTTCTCAATAAGCGAATCGATTTAAAAGAAAAAAAGGAATGGTAGCAAAGTGTCGACTGTAGCATCTAGGTGTAGATAAATGGTCATTATAAAACTCCCAACTGCTTCGCATGTTTGAAATTTTTCATTCAAGTGTTGGGGGGAAAAAAATCAACAAAACTTGTCTTCTCGATGAGGTTTACATACTCCACCTTCAGTGAAAGCAACTCCATCTTAAACTGAGTATAAAGTTTTAATGGCAGAATGACTTGACACTAATTAAAGTGGAGTGAAGATTATACCTGGGTCTTCCCAAACTAGATGATGCCATCAAATTTATGAATACCTTTGAGCACCTTTGACTTCTCAGGTGGCTCAATGGTAAAGAATCTACCTGCTAATGCAGGTTCAACCTCTGTGTTGGGAAGATCCCCTGGAGAAGGAAATAGCCACCCACTCCAGTATTCTTGCCTGGGAAATTCCACAGAGGGGCCTGGTGGGCTCGCAGTTGGACTCCACTGAGCAACCGGGCACCTACTGTATGCAACACACAGTACTGGTGCCTACAAGGATGTTGAAGATGGAGAGCTCCTCAGACCCCACATACCTTTTACAAAACATGAAAACAAGTATCTTATGAAGTTTAATTTCAATAGATATTTACAGCTTCACTTGTATGTTTCAGGTTCTAGGCCGACAGAGGACTGAACCCATCTCCAGGACTCACATCCTGGGGCCCTTATTTACTCCTGGTTTCTGGCAGCTTTAAGTCCAACCAGGGACTTAAATGTTTTAAATCTGACAGTTAGAAAAGAACACTCTAAAAGGTTCATGACTTAAGATGTACTATTCTATGGTCACTTTCAACCATAGCCAGTCACTAGTTTGTAAAAAAAAAAAAAAGAACAGTGAAATTCTGGTTGAACTAAAAGTGACACGTTTCTTCTCATCTCCAATGAACGTGAACTACCGAGACAATCAAGCTTGGCTAGAGCCTGGCTCTCTTCATAGCCACATCTGCACATACACACAGATGACAGGGTTACAGGGCTGATTCATAAAGGAAAGGAAAAAATTAGCTGTAAACAGTTAACTTGAAAACTAAGACTTTTCTAGTGCACCTGCCTTTCTCTCTCAAAAAATTAAAAAAGCCAAAAGAAAACACCAGCCAGCCAAAACAAAACAACAACAAAACTTTTCCAACCAAAAGAGCCAGAGAGTTAATGGTCTGAATTAATTTATGATTTGATGAGTGAAGAATTTAAACCACTGAGTGCAGGTTATGTCTTTCAGTAGAAAACTTTATTCTGTCTTTTAGGAGTAGGCAACCATGTCTCACAATATTACAATACCTGACTTCCACACTGAGCAAGTTAATTTACAACCGGCCCCAAAGAGTAAAGAAGCAGGGTAAAAACACAATAGACTCTCATTTCTGATACTTACCAATCAGGAATTTATTACAAGAAATAAAAAATATTCCAAAACTATGGCTACTGGGGGCACGAGCTCAGAGCACTTCCCATGCAGTGGACTTGGATTCTAACTTGGGAGTCCACAAAGGCATCACCCACTTGGGCTTTGCACAAAGGGCTGTCCCTCAAAACAGGAAGAACCATGTTCCAGTCACCAGGACACCCAGCAGAGGTGAAAAGCACTGGAATGTCAAAGATGGGAATGAGGGAAGCAAAAGAAAAGCACATCCAAACTGTCCAGCAATGCTTGGAGAGGCTGCTGCTGGACATGCCACTGGGCAGAGACAACCCCAGCTCAGGACTGTCTCTCCTGAGGGGCAAGATCTCTCATTTCCGACAGGGCATCTGCAATCACAAACCAAAACCCAACAAGGACACTGAGAAGGACAACCGCTTCAGAGCTCATGGGTGGGTGAGAGGAGAGTCGGACAAAGGGAGCTTAGGAGACAACCTTCAAAATGTTTATTACAAAATACAGTACAGGCTCGCCAAATGTTTCCCAATGTTCTCTAACACATACACTGAGGGACAAAGCACTGCAAATACCTGGCAGGCGCCCATGTGAATCTAAGGACGTCTATAATGATTTGAATCTCCTTAGAGGTACAGACGAAACCTACAACCGGCAGTGGAATGGAGATGGACAGTTACTGCGGCCGCCGGGCTCCTGCCTATTGAAGAATGACATCACTTTCTCCAGAGGTTGAAATCCACATCCAGGGCTGACAACCTACTGAAAGCTGGGACCCAAATTCGTACAGAGACGAGGCAGAATGGAGAGAAAACTCTGGATAATCCACAGGTCTCCAGCCACTACTTCTTATTCCTGGGTTTTAGCTCTTCGGCTGCGTTACGCAGGAAAATGTAATTTTTCTTTTGGGGATTATAAAATTCATGTCCCTAAAGGGGAAAAAAACAGCATCTTAAAAACTGACGAAAAACGAGGTTAGCATTTTGTGGGCACTTTTAACATGCCAAGTCCTACACCCTGTGCGTGAAGCATAATCTCTTAGGAGGAGTGAAAGAGGTAAATGGAGAGAAATAAAAGTCAAATCTTAAACAAAAAACTTCAGTCCCCAGAGAAAAGGTTAAGGATGTGGAACTTGCAATGTCTTGGAAGGATGATGATTTACATATTTCTGTCTTCAGCACTGAGACTCCTGTCAACCTTCCACCCACTGCTCTACTGCTGAGACAACTCTCCAGACAGCACAGCCTGGGAAGGGGCGGGTGGTGGAGGGTGAGCTGCAGGTTTCTCAGCACAGGAGACACCTGGTCTGTGATGTCAGAGGGAGCAGACGTGTGTCCCAGACGCTGAGGGAGGTGAAGTGCAGCTGCTGGTGTATCTGCCGGGGAGGGAGGGGGGCTACGTGACACTGGGGGAGCCGGAAACACCCAGTTCAGGCCAGGCTATGAACCACAAGGGGAAAAAGGAATGGCAGCCACAAAGGCTGTGACAATGACAGTAACAGGACAGCAAGAGAGCAGAGGGGGTGGACACAACAGAGGAGTGGAGACCCACGGTAACCGAAAGGCCTGGAACACGGAGGTGGGGAGGGCCTCTGGGTATACCCTGCCACCTGCTCTGCAATGGCACGCTTTATTCTCATTCCTTGAGAATAAAGAAATTCTGCTCAACCAATGACCAATCAGTCTCATAATATACAAAGTAGAGCTTTTCTTACCAGTTATGCTAAGGCAGCAAGCTAATATTAATCACGTAATCATGAGTCCATACCACAGATACTGTTCTTCAACTGAGAACAATGGAAAACTCCTAAAACAACTTTTTTTAAATTAAAAGATTATAATTAAGTATTCCACTGTAAGTTGACATTAACTGTTCAGATTAAGGGATTCTAAGCAGATTCAAATCAATGAGCTCTGACTGTACACTTCTTTCAATTTACAACTATTTTTTCAAGGCTTGAAAACAGAGCCCTGAGTGTCAGGTGAGTAAAACATGGAGTTATGATGTGGCTGCAGGACGAGCAGGTGAAGAAGACGAGTTCCATCAGAGGCCCACAGGGACACTGGGGCCTCAGGCCAGAAGCTGGCTCCACGGGTGAATGGATAAACAGGGACCCCAGACCATGGGATACTACGCAGTCGTAAAAAGGAACCAACTAGTGACGTACTCAACAGCAAAAAGCGTACCTAGCGTATGACTCCATCTGTACAGAATTCTAAAAAACACGATTTCATCCATAACAACAGAAAGGAAATCAATGTGTGTGTGAAAGAAAGGATTACAATAATACACAACCTTTTGGGAAGTAACTGTTAATCTTGACTGTGGTGATGGCTTTCTGGGTATATAAAGATACTGAAACTGATCAAAGTATACTTTTTACATATGTTATGTGCAATTTACTGCATTTCCATTACAACTATGAAGTTGCTTAAAATGGGGGGGGAGGGGGCAGCACAGCTCACAGAAACAAAGGCTCAGAGACGGTGCGCCTCCCACAGGCCAGAGCAGACATCATAACAGTGCTCTGACCGGGCAGGATGTACCACACAGGTGAAGTGGATGCAGCTCAGTGACTGCCCAGCTCTTCTGAGAGAAAGACAGAATCAAAGGTGATTCCGAGACTTCTGCCCCCACTGACCAGGTGGTATTTAAGTAAAGAGGAACAGGAGAAGCAGCAAGCCTGGAAGATAAAAGGAGATGGGTTGGAAAATCCACCCGATTTTTACGTCCTAGGTTAAGGTACTCAGGGGGGTACCCAGGTAACAACACCCCATTGGGATGGGGACACCTGGAGAACTGGGGCACAAGGTCAGGAGGTAGGTTAGACACAGAAGAGCCACTAGTTTATGCTGGAGGCGCTTCATGAATGCAGACGCGCCTTGAGGAACCTGAAGGAGAACTACAGAAAAAGGCCTGTATGCAAGAGCTGGGAAGAAGAGCAAAAGCCACCAGAGATGGTGAGCAGTCAGGAGCAGGAATACAACAGACAACAGAAATGTCGGAGACCAGGGAGAAGCCTTTGTGAATGAACAAGAGGTGGCCCACAGTGCCCAACAGAGACAATAAGCAAATTCTGGACTGGATGAGGACAAAGACAGTGAGACCCCAACTACCGCTCCAGAAACTAAGGAGGAGAAAGAGGTGGGGGAACAAGAGGGCAGGCGGTTACCTCTCTGGATGAGTTTAACAGGAAGGGGACACCGGGATTCTTAATGCGTGTTTTAGAATAGCTGAAGTGTGTGCTTACAGACCGTGGAAGGAGACAGGGGACTAGAAGATGGAATAACAAGAGGCAGAGAAGAATGGAGTTAAGTGTGTTGGGGATGCGATGGGATGGGGACAGGACGAGTGAAGACAGACATGTGTGGAGGTGAGACTGTGGCTGAAAGCTGAAACCTGAGTGCTCGGGTCAGTTCTTT
This sequence comes from Antilocapra americana, assembly GCA_007570785.1. NCBI lineage: Eukaryota > Metazoa > Chordata > Mammalia > Artiodactyla > Antilocapridae > Antilocapra > Antilocapra americana. The sequence continues at coordinate 3,576,862 of ML660204.1, read as the reverse complement.
TACCACGGCACTGGGATGCCTCAAACACAACCAGGACCCCTTCAGTCCGTAACTTCCCTCCCCAAACAGCGAACAAACAAAAAGCCTATGCCTCTGGTGAATGCCGGGTGCCCTGCCGAGCCCTCGTCACTCTCGCCCAACAACCCCCACCATCCCTGAATGCCTCAGATGCCCCAGAGTGTCGGCTGCTGGGTTTACGCTGACCAAGCACCTCACGTGGGCATGTTCTCAGGGAAAGGCTGAGAGGGAGGCCCTGCTGCTTCCGGCTACAGGGAGGTGACGGTGACAGGCCACGTGTAAGACACACAGCACGAATGGAGAGGCCTCACGACTAAGCTCAGGCCTTCGTACAGCAGAGCCAGGCTCTGCTGCCGGACGACGCCAGTGCAGGCCTAGGGATTCTCACCTTTGACCAGTCGTAGCTGGAAGCATACGCAAATATGTTTCCATTGTGATTGAAGCAGCAGGCCGATATCGGCTGATCTAACTGTTCCGAAGTCTTTAGTTTTGTTCTGGCATCTTTGTCCCAAAAGCTGAATCTACCATCAGATCCCACAGTGGCAAGGGTACCATGGACAGGATGGAACGCAATTCCATTAACCTGCGAAGGATGGATACATACAATGAGGAGCAAAGAGGAGAAACTGAGTTTTTGACAACACAGACTTCCTGGTTCAATGAGAACATAAAATGAACCACCATAATTTCATTAGAGCTGATGGCCTGCTGATCACATCAGAAACCAGCCCCACTTCCTGAACCAACTGACAGCCCAGGACTGAATCTTATCTTTCATTAAAAACACAATTCAGCAGAAGTTAATAAGTATGTAAGCTAGTGGCACCAAGGAGCAAACCTCAGGAAAATGCCTTTTCTTTTTCAGCAAATAGCAATTTCTCAGTTTTAGCTAAGCATACCAACTGTCTACGAGCACTCATACAGGTGGAAGTTGCTCCCCAAAACCCCTAAGCTTGCATTTCAGAAACAGAGAGAATGAAGAGAGTCAACATGTTCATAAAAACAGAAAACCAAAACCTCCCACGTAAGCCGTTTATCCTGCACATGAACACACACAATGACAGGATCTTTTCTGATCCCATAATGACTCAGCTATCCACGCCAAGTCTAGTTTCTAGACACATTCTCAGGATTAATGTTTCTAAAAACGCACCGCGTAGATGTCCTGAGGAGCTGAAGTGTTGGTCCCGTTAGATCGATGACATTTAAAGGTGAAGTTATCCTTGGCACTGAAAAACAAAGGCCTGACTTAGCTTTCCTTCAAAACAAAATGTCTCACATGAACATGTGCAAGCTGACCAACCAGGCCTCACTTACGGATTTGGGGGGTTTATATAGTGGATAGCAACTCTCCCCTCGATGCTTCCCAGGGCAAAACCTGTCGGCTTGTTCTGTTTGTCTTTAAAAATAGCCACACATCGATGCTATAGTTGGGGAGAAAAAGTATATCATCATCACGTGAAGTATAACATTCCATAAACATGAAAGGAAACAACTTTTACTCCATTTTTGGGTTTTGAAAGAACCAGAAACATATTTCTCAAACATGATAAAGAAGATTTTTCCATTCCTCCAGTAGGCATTATTTTTTTATTCAGCCACATGATTTTATGAATAAACCGCAGACCACATGCTTTGTCCAGGTGCTGCTGCTCCTGTGCCACCCTGCAGGCCTCACTGTCCCACCTCAGTCCCACCAGCTCCTATTTCGGCACTGACCCCCTGGTGGGTTGGGAGGACACGTCACTCTGATGTGTAGCATACCAATGACTACGTGAGTGCCCTCTAGGAAGTCACCCACTGTCCCAGGGTCTCTGCGTCCCCAGTTGAAATAGGGAAGTAGTGTTGGCTGGGGGAGGATGTGGGAACAAGGGTCAAGCATACAGTGGATGTGGCCAGAACTTTCTAAACCATGAATAAGCTACGCAAAAGCTAGACACTGCACTTGATCCAACACTGAGCCTGAGGGCCCAAAGGAGGGTCTCTTGGACTCCACAAAAGATCCCAAACAAACAACGCACAGGTCCACACTCCTGCTGTCATTCAACAAGAGCTGTGTTAGAGTTGGAAGGAGAAAAATGGTCAGATTCGAAACCAGACAGAGGGTGCAAGTGAGCGTGGTGGTTAATGAGACGGGGGAGGAGAGAAGGAAGGACAGTGAGTAAAGGACAACTCCTGATTTCTGGCCTAGACAGCTAAAGGTGGAGGCCCCACCTAGAGAGATGCAGAGCATATGGGTAGGAGCAGGCTGGGGGCAGTGGGGAGGCCCTGGGCCTGGTATGGGGTGCTACTGGGCTGAGATACCGGTGGCAGGGGGGAGGGGGGACACACACATAGGAGCTGTCAGACTGCAGGGGCCCTTGTCAGGAGCACAGAGGGTAGGTAACTAGGGATCCAAGACTCCAGCCCACCATGCACCCCTAACCAACAATCATGAACGACAGATGGGACCATGCTGAGGTTCAGAAGGCAGTGGCCCAGGGCGGACGCCTGGGGAACCTCAAGATACAGCAAGGAAGACAAAACAGCAAGCAGAGGCAGGAGGTAAGAGACTGGCATTATAGAACCCAAGGACAAAACCTTAAGAACATATATTAAGAATACTGGTGAGTGCCACAGTTGTGGCAAGATGAGAATGACGAGTATCCACTGGAGTTACTGACTAGGAAGCCATCAGTGGCTGTTCCAGAAACAGTTTTGGTGGAGAAACGAGGCAGAAGTCTCAAAGGAGTGGGTGAGAAATGAGTAGAAGGTAGGGGAACCAGGAAAGCTCATTTAAGACACTTGACTTACAAGGGGAAAAGGTACTTAGCTGGCTGAGGATGTAGGGGTTAGAGAGGTTTGTTTCCCAGGATTAGACTTCAATCTGTCTTATGCCAATGAACAAAAGTTGGGGGCAGGGTGTGGAGAGGTTAAGAGGAGATACAGGAGGGACGTGGGTGGCTGATAGCCTGAGTCTCCTGAGAGGTGGGAGGGCATAGAGCCCAACCAAAACTGGCCACTGGAGAGCGTGGACCACCCCTCAACAGGTAGGAAAAGGCAGGGAAGAGGCAGGTGTAGCCAGAGTTCTAGGTTCAGTGGGAGTTTCCAATTATCAGCTTCTGTGTTCTAGGAGTAGAGGCTGATCTGATCTGCAGAGACAAAGGCCAAAGGGACTGTAAAAGGATGAAGATCTAAGAATCTGTGGCAGGTGGAGACGAGCTGAAGGCAGAAGCTATGGACTCATGATGGAACCAATTCACTGTGGTGTGTACCCACTGAGCAGCATTCTGCTACCCAGGGGATGTCTGCCAAGGATGGTATTTACCCACTAATACTGTTTATATCCTTAAATTCACCTCCTTTTAATATCCGACAGACAATAATTTCCACACGCAGGCATTTACTCCCTATGAGTTCAGTTCACTCAGTCGTGTCCGACTCTTTGCGACCCCATAATCACAGCACGCCAGGGCTCCCTGTCCATCACCAACTGCCTGAGTCCACCCAAACCCAAGTCCATCGAGTCGGTGATGCCATCCAGCCATCTCATCCTCTGTCGTCCCCTTCTCCTCCTGCCCTCAATCTTTCCCAGCATCAGGGTCTTTTCCAATGAGTCAGCTCTTCGCATCAGGTGGCCAAAGTATTGCAGTTTCAGCTTCAACATCAGTCCTTCCAATGAACACCCAGGACTGACCTCCCCTAGGATGGACTGGTTGGATCTCCTTGCACTCCAAGGGACTCTCAAGAGTCTTCTCCAACACCACAGTTCAAAAGCATCAATTCTTCGGTGCTCAGCTTTCTTATATAGTCCAACTCTCACATCCATACATGACCACTGGAAAAACCATAGCCTTGACTATGATAGATGCTAAAAATACAAGCTTCCTGATCTGATTCATGACTCACCTGATGCTTCAGTGGAGATTCTATCCTCCTGAATTCAGAAGGCTGATTCTCTAACTGATACACAATCAGGCCCCTCTCTGCAGTTGCCACCACAGCCATAGGATATATCTAGGAAAAAGAGGGAAGCAGAGACCTACTTGAAGTGGGGTGCACTCTCTTGTATACCAAAGTATTCTACCAATTTTTTCAGAGTTGCAAAAATAAGTGAATTTTTTTTAACCTTAACAATCCAATGGTATTTACATGTTTCAAGGTAACCTAGAGAATTCATATTTGAAAGTAGAACATACCTTTTTATAAGACTCATTTTTTAAAAACTATAAATATTACAAAAGATTTGTTTAGAACATATACTAAGGAATACAGAAGAAATGAAAATCATTGTTCTACCACCTCCTTCAAATGATAACAACTGTCAGCATTATGGTATGTTTTCTCTTGTCTTTTTTTTAAGCGTTTTTTTTTATACATGTGTATATGTATGTTTCTATATAATTCACATCCTTTACTAAAGCATGTTCAGTGAGCACTGCTCCACACATTTTCCTGAGAACACTAGTGGTGGCCATCTAATCCCTCAAATCAAATGACTGCAGAGTCCACTTAACTATGTCTGTCTAGTGGGCCGACTGGGTCATTTCCGATGTTTCACTCTATTATACAGAACGTTTGCATCTCTACTTTTCTCATGATAAATTCCTGAAAGTGGAATTATCGGGCAGTTAGTACACTCTTAAGACTTTTTGCTACACCAATAGAGAAAGTTCTTGAGCTACTATCCCACTCAGAGACAGTCACCAAAGATCTAGTCCCACATCACAAAGTTACTGCCAGTTTTTGCACAGTACACATCATACCGGTGCTGGCATGGCCTGTGACTGAATATGTTCATAGAACAAGTGACTAAAAAAAGTGTGAAATCCAGTTTTCTGTCGTTCTGGAACATATGCAGTACAAAAATCTATGTTTAAGACAACTGAGGCAATCCAAACTACATCCCACATCTATTATTAAAGTCTGAAGAGTTTTTACGTTGTCCTCTAATTGTAAGGTATCATAAAGTAAGAAGAAATTCCTTACCACGTCAGCACAGTAACACCTTTCAGGGAGCTGTAACACCATCATAGGATTTGATGATCGTGTATCCCAAAACTGAAAGACAAAAAAAAAAAACACAAGTGACCAGCCATTCAGAGCTAACATCCAGACAGTAAGAATAATGTCTACTTGGTCAGGCTAGGAAGTCCCTTGACTATACAGCATACCTTCAAAGTCTTATCCCAGCTCCCGGTCATCACACAACTATAGTTTGGTGCTTTGATCCAATGTATTGTTTTGACAGGAGCATCGTGCTTTCAAGACAAAACCAAAAGAGATCAAGGTAAATGTGATATAACATGCCATACAGCTTTGGTTCTGGAAATTCAAAGAGAAGGAATCTTAAATATTGAGGTCACACTCAACAAAAACCAAAGGACAGTTTAGTCCTTCCCCATGACCAAAACATTCTGTGTAACGTTAAAAGCATGTACCTACCTTCCATACCAACAAAATTTAATTCGATTTGAACCATAATTAACTAGCATGAGAGTGAAGGGGGGGGTACTAAGAAACAACGCACAGGGAAGAACTCCACCACAGCTGTGTCACTGAGAAGACAAACATTAGAGACCGAAGAGGTGCTCTAGCACAGGGTACTGCCGTTTCAGGGTATGTGACACCTTCCTGAAAATGTCTCAGTGTCAAGAGGCGCTTTCCCACCAGGCCTGACCCTCTGGTTCTAGGCCCTCTCCTCTTCATCGTTTCTACCTTTCTTAGCAGTCTTCACACAAGAACCTGCCTGCCCGTAAAGGCTCCTGACACAGGGAAGGGCGCCTCTCACTCACTGCTGTGTCTCTACTCCAAGGACAGTGCCTGCGGCATCACTAGCAATTGATACATACTTGTCTAACGAACAAGTGACCCAATGCAGCCTGGGGCAAAGCAAGCTACACACGGGTGATGGAATGCTGAGGGCCAGTTTTAACACTGCCTTTTACAGGTCTGAACATCATTAGCTCCTTATGATGCAACCCTCAACCACACATACGCAGAAGACCCTTGACTGAACTTGTGAAACACCAGTAAAAACCAGAGTGCTCATAAAATTGGTGCTCTTTTGTGCTGAAGAGATTTCTGGTATATTTAAGTCTAATTGATTTGGTATAGTTGAACTGTACCTTTCCTGTAACAAAGAATAAGAATCATTACAACCCTGCCTTGCCCAGCATCTCTGCAGAGGATAAATTTTATTATTTATTACCTGTGCAATCTGTATCGCCTGGTTACTATTGAGGTCCCACATTTTGGCAGTTTTATCACAAGAGGCTGTAAATACTTTGCTCCCATCCTAAAATAAAGTAGAAAAAAATTTGACTTCTAATAAAAATTAAAATTCTTTATGCACATTTACATATTAGATTGAACATAGTGAGGCAGGTTTATTTTGCAATTTTTATTTTTCCAATTATTTGGGAGCCCGTGTATTGCAAACTACAATGTCATATACAAAACACATTTCCAGCTCTTTTCAATTATCAACTTTTTTCTAAGAGATAATGTATAAATAGGTTAATAAAAAATTTTTTAAACAGCATTTAGACTTATGTAATGAAAACTGAGTCCCTCCCTGACCCCAGCTCACTGTTCAGAGACAGTCATGGCCACTGGCAGGTCTCTAGGAATAGTCCTTTATATCTGATATCAATGTGTATTACCTACCAGAAGCCACTTACATTTTTTTTTTTATTTTCTCAATTTCAAGCCTTCACAACAGGTTCAAGAAGAGTACAACAAATATTCACAAACTCATCATCTAGGTTCACCAGTTTAAACATTTTGCCACATATACTGTATCTTTCTCCCCGCAATTTCTGCCCTATACCACATATATTCAAGCATTGTTGTGTTCAGTTCAACATCTAATAGCATTCTAAAGTGCATGCAATAAAACTACACTAATTTACAATGATCCTTGGTCCAATATAAACTACAGAATAGCTTGAAAAATTGGCAATCACTGTGTTATGGTTTTAAAATATTCACATACAGAATTCAAGAGTAGGTCAGTCAATTATGAAGTATAATTTAAAAATAGTAAATACCGAGTTGAAAACCTAGACCAATCATCAACAATTCTTTTTCCTAAAGGGTGATATAGTAAATATTTCAGCTTTGCAGGTCAAGTAATCTCTGTTGCAACTCCTAATTCTGCTGTTGTAGCTTGAAGGCAGCCATACATCGTGTCAAATGAACGAGTGTGGTTGTGTTTCAAGAAAACTTTATTTACAAAAGTTAGTAATGGGCCAAATTGGGCCCATGGGCCATAATCTGCAGACCCCTACGACTTCATTTCTGGTTCCATAGCTCAAAGATTTACCATTATCCTTCCCTAGCAAAAACTTATTTGAAGTCACCAGCTCACCATCTGAAAGAAGATGATTAATTCTTCTCTATTAATGAGGCTTTTTTCCACAAATCCTTGGAAAGATGCTAATGTGGGCTGTCGTGAGGCTGAGTGAAACACTGGTCCCTCAATCTCATGAAATGCTGACCCCACCAGCTGCAGGATGCCAGGCCCCAGTGGACACACCGAGACAGGCCAGTCTATCAAAAGGCTGGGGCAGAGGAACGAGATCCCTAAATGCTCCCAAATCAGCTCCTCTAAGCTCCACCTGTTGTGTCCACGCAGAGAGCCACGTTCTGGGACTGCTGGAGAATCATCCTCACCAAGTTTGGCTTTTACAACTCAAGGGTAACTCTGGCTCTTCTGTGCCTTTCCATACATGCCTTCCTCTTCCAGGCCAGCTCCTATTTCCTATAAGCTCCTGTGAGGGAGGCTGTCAGTGCATAGGCTCTGGAGCCAGAAGGTCCAGGTCTAGGCTTAGCCTTTCTCTATGTTCCCTCAAGCAAGTCTCTTAATCACATCCCACAGGTGCCACGCTAGTCTTTGAGTGACTGGATAACAGACTCAAAGAGATGAAGTAACTTGGCAAAGCCAAAAGGTGAAGAAAGAGCTGAAATTTGAATCCACACTTGCAATGGGGACAGTTCTCTAAAGCTATAAGCAAATGGTTTGCTTTCAAGATTCAGCTCAACTCTTGCCTCTTCTTTCACTGCACCCTTCCCAAACTTCATAGTTGCCTTCTGGGTTCTGTCCACCCAGCACAGTGCATCCTGCCTCTCTAAGAACTTAGCTCCCTGAATTGGAACTCTTAATGTCTATATTTTGACTCCTCCACTAGACGGCGCACGACTCTAATGGAGATGAGAAAGGAAATAGGCTGTGTACATTTCTGTAAAAGGCAATTCAGGAACACTTGAGCAACAAACAGAGTTCTGGTGTCAGGTAATTCTATTTCTTATCATACTTGATAAAAAATAATATAATTATATAATAATAATTAATTATAATAATATAATTCTGATCTGTTCTATCAGCAAAGAAAGACAGGTAAAATAAATCAGAAATATTTAAAATCTACTCAAATAGCTGTTTTTCTATGTGTAATTTAAAACTATTATTAATCTCATAATAACCTAATCAGACAAATCAGGAATACATTTTACAGATGACAAAAATGCCTTTGAGAAGACTTTCAGAAATGATTAAAACGGGAGCAACTCAAAATATTTATAAACAGAAGCATTTGCTATGTGTAAGCTAAATACAATCACATAAATGCATGGTGTGAGTAGTCTGGTGGTTCTCATGAAATTAACATAAATTTTTCGTATGGCTTGGCAGGCCCACTATTAGATATGAACTCAAGAGGAAATAAAATTTATATTCACAGAAAATCCAATATACAAACTGTTTATAGCAGCATTTATTCATTACAACCAAAAATGGAAAACAACCTAAATGTCCTGCAGCCTGTGGATGGTGAACAAATGGTGAACATCCATACAATGCACTACTACTCAGCAACAAGGACAAACTACTGCCAGATACAAGCTGGATGGACCTCAGTGCACTGAGCTGAAAGCAACCAGACTCAAAAGGATTCTGTTGCTGGTGTTCTAGTAAAGGCAGAAACAAAGGGACCAAAAACACACCAGCAGTCTCCGGGGACAGTGGCTGAGGAGGCTCTGACTACAAAGTGCAAGAAGAAATTTTTGGGCTGATGGACCTCTTCTATATTTTGATCACAACTCTATGCACTTCTCAAAACTCACAGAATCATATACTTAAAAGGTTCAATTTTACTGCCTGCAAATTACATCTAATAAAAAAAAATTCTATGAGCCTAGAGAGGGACCTTGAGACTTAGCTTCCTCAGCACATCTGCCCCACTCTTGAGTCAGGCGCTTTTGTTTTCGGCTGCCATCGGGAGAAGGAGGGGAGGGAGACTGGGCCCTTCACAGCCAAGGCTCCTGCTGTGCATGATTTCATCATCCCTGTTGGCTTCTTTGTAAATGGTATACCTTCATTAAACTCCCCAATCACCCACGTTCTCCCCTCAAAAAAAACAGAGCTCAGAGTTGAATAAACTCAAACACACTTACTTATAATGCTAATGTTCAGCATTTGGGAGGAAAAAGAATTTCAAACAAAGGAAATATTTCAAAGGTCTAATAATGGTAAAGGATTAATTTTCCCCTTAGGACTTACTTCCTGGGACTGTAAATTTCTAATTTTAAGACATAAGCTCCTGGCACATCAAGATATAGGAAAAGCTTTAATTGTCTAATCCCTTGCTCAAGAAAATGGCAACCCATTCCAGTATTCTTGCCTGGAGAATTCCATGGACAGAGGAGCCTGACGGGCTACAATGGGGGTGTGGGGGGGGGAGGGGTGGTGCACAAAGAGACAGAACTGAGCAGCTAACACTTTGCTCAAGAAAACAGGTCAATAAATTAATGTATTTTTTATGCAAGAAGCTTTCAGAGAGACTAACTAAAGCTAATATAACAAAAGTTAACTGACTACATTATGAATATCAATCAATGACCATATTTAAACTCAGAAACAGCATTTCTGAAATGTGCATGCATACACGCTATTTGTACTTCAGGTTATATAAAAACATAACAAAACTTACATCACTCCAGCAGACATCTAGCACAGGCCCCGTGTGCATCTGCTGGGCTTTTGGAATAGTTTGTCCACTATCTTGAACTTCCCAGCATCGAACCTACAGTAATAAAACAATGCAGACACAATAATTAATGATAACCCCTATGCTCCCAGCCATAATCAGATAAACACAAATTTACATGACAGACACTTTCCCTATCAAATTGGCAAAATAAAATGAATACTTGGCGCCAGCAAGAAGCAGCTGAAACCTGGACTAGTAGTAGCTGTACCCTGTGTCTCAAATACTCCCTTTCTGGGACTTGAGGATTTCCCATGATGTACTTTGTATGCATTATCTGAATTCATCTCTACAACAGCTAAACCTCTGCAACCTTACTGTCATCTCCCTCTTATTTCAGGATATGAAGCTTAGAGGAGTAAGATAACTGGCCTAAGCCCCCACTTCAGTAAGCAGCAAAGCCACTATACATTTATCTGATTACGAGTGTGGTTAAATGGTTCAAGTTTGCTCCAACAAGCCACCTGCACTTCTTTTGTGAAGTACTTCTACACAACCTTTGCCTTTTTTCCTACCAGAATTTTCACCTTTCTTTTTGAATACTACAATTTTTGTTTGGTAAGTATAGTGTTGATGCAGGACTGTTGATATAGCTAAAGGTGAAAAACTTTAACATACACCTAAAGAACATTTTCAGGATGCCTAGAAGGGAAATTCACATAAAGCATCAGGGACAACATTTATTCTCAATGAATATTGCACATGATCAGGGAATATACTTCAAGATACTAACTAGAGTATAAATTTTTGAATGATGCATATGATCTTGCTTTCTTAAAACATGGCACAAGAAGTGATGCCTGCTATTCAGAATGGTTTACACTCTTAAACTCATTTCTTTAAAAAAAAAAAAAAAAAAGGTCATGAATAAGCCGTAACTCTGCTTTATTCACTTGGAGCAAAAATGAACAAACAAAAAACCCAGCCCTACCCATACAAAGAGATATCTGACAGAGAGAACATGCGTTTAAGGAGCACTTACATCATTAGCCCACGATCCCGCAATAAGAAAGTTCCCCGGCAAGGTTGGGGGGCTAAATGATAGACAACCAATGCTATCATCAGGAGAGGATGTCACTTCAATATCCTAGGGTAGAAAAAGTCCATATTAAAATGTATACATCATCACGATTTAATTCAAAATTGCTTTCTTTCTCACCAACACATCAAGGTGAAGTGTCTCTGTTCCCAGGAACTAAGTGAATCAGATCTCACTTACCTGGATAAAAAGAGGGACTGTAACCCAGCCAGTGAAAGTACTGGCACTGCTGGACTGCAGGCAGCATCTTCTCAAAGCTAAGCCTGCAGCTGCGTTTCCCGACAATGGCCTACCGGGTCATTCCTGCCCTGCAGTGCTCAACCATCGTCATCACCTGCCTCCCTCTCCCAGAGAAATTCTCATTCCCAGTTGTGGACTGGACCTTGGGCACTTGCAGTTTTAACAAGCACCTCGGGTGACTTTGGTGACTAGGAATGTTAGGGGAAATAGGACAGTAGTCCTGGGGACACACAGGTTCTCTGCTCCACTATTTGAGAAAGCAGCCTGAACAAAATTTCAGCATTTTCACCTCAAAGGAGGCTCCCACACCAAGTGGGATTCTCTTGCTGTCATGGATGTGGGACTCTCTGGCCTGCGCTGTTTCTAAAACCCCGTGAAGCTGCATGTGGTACCTTCATAGGGTTGTGATTATCTGTGGCTGTGCTGCCAAACATGCTGGTTCCACCAGATCCAAAACCCGAGGTTGTTCCAAACAGACTCATTTTGGCCCTAAAAAATAATGGAAAAAGTAAAGGACAGGTCCTCTCTTGAGTAATAATAAACATCCTTAAGAGGCAATAAAAAGATGCATTTAAGTTATAGAAGGGAGAGAGAGAGTCAATAAATAAACGACTTTACATCAGGCTTCTCTCTTCTGAGGAGATTGAAATACGAAATAAGCAGAGTGCCTTTTAACAATAAGCCTTCTATTTTTAGAATAGTTTTTAATGGAAAATTCCAAAGAGAGGAGAGTTCCCATATATCCCACATCCAGTTCCCTTCTTACATTCATCACAATTAACCAATATTGATACATTACAGCAGAGTATTTTTCAGTCACCAGCTAGAAAATAAATTCATTTTTACACAGTTTGAGACACAGTGCTGAGCAGTGGGAATACAACAGGAAACCAGCAGAAGGCTCTGTTCTTCCAGGTTCCCATTTAGTGAGGGTTCACTTTCCTCGCACAAATTTCCGCACTTTGGTTTAGGTCACTATTTCTGCATGAAGTTACTAAGAAAAGCAATCAATCTTTGCAGCAATCACAGAAGTTTTAAAGAGTAATCTACCTTTATCTGGTTTGGCCTTGTGCTGGACATTTGCCTGACAAGAATTCCCCACTGTGAGTTCTTTACGGGTGCCACAGTCTGGTAGGCACTACTAGTGCCTAGTAGTAGTGCCTCGGCCACTCACCAGAACTGGGATCCTAATCTGACCAAGCCTCATTTTCCCTATTCGGCACATATGGAGAATATTAACACCTTCTCCAGGGTTGCTCTGAATATCAAATCAGATTATCTATGTAGAAAATGTAGTATCTAGTGGATAGTGGGTCATAAACAAGTTTCCTTTTTTCCTTACAAAGGAGAAAGTATATATATTATAAATCTCTGATGATTCACTTACACTGATGTTGTATTTTCAATTCTGTAACTGGTTAGTAAATTCTTACATCCAGCTGCCTACCCAAAGGAGCCTTGCAGCTGAGTGACATGAGATAACAAGAGAAGCATCTCTTATGATGACAACACAGAATGGGAAAACTATGAGGAATTTTGGAAGATATCTGAGTTTCCTGAGCTTCAAGAAGAATAATCAAGTCTAGACATACTAGGTCAATGAGCACATTAATATCTCAAAAAGCGACTCTGTGCAAGGATGTGGCGCTTGCTGACCACTTCTGACTCAAATGATTGAGATGTATTTGGAACATCAGCTAACTGTGTGAGCAAAGGAATGACAAAGGTTTTGCGATCAAGTCCAGGGACTAAATATATGATTTCGGGCAAATTATTTAGCCCCACTGCCTCAGATAGTGCAGGAGTGCAGGGCAGTGCAATGCAGGAGACCTGGTTCAATCCACATGTCAGGAAGATCCCCCGGAGGAGGGCACGGCAACCCACTGAAGTATTCTTGCCTGGAATATCTCACAGACAAAGGAGCCTGCCAGGCTACAGTCCATGGGGTTGCAAAGAGTCAGACAAGACTAACACTTTCTTATCTACAAAAATAGACACCAAGATCCACTTGAAGTGAAGCTGTACACACAGTGCCTGAAACTTGTTCCTTCCTTCTCTTCAACCATGGAGCATTAATCAGCTTGTGTGGACCATATGTTGTACAGGACACTCGGAACCCACAAGTTCAGAAGGAAGGTGTTCATCTCTAGCCTACCTAGTCTCACTCCCTCCTTGAACACCCCAGTTCTGAGGGTTTCTTTTCTGCCCGTGAACACAAGCGCCTCCCAGTTTGAAGCATTCCTCCCAGCTGTTCCTGCAACCTGGGGGGTGACACGGCCTCCCCTGATGGAGGGAGTCACTTTTTGAGATTATTAATACGCTCACAGACCAAGTATATCTACACTTCATTATTTTTCTTGAAGCCCAGGAAATTCAAGATACCTTCCCAAATCCCCAGCTGTCTCAGTGTGAATTTTCAGGTCCCACTTCAAAAGGTAGCTCCTCTTGTGAACTTTTGGGGGGTGATGGAAATGGCCTAAATTGCACCGTGATGATGCTTACGACTGTATTAAACTTTCCAAACTCATCAAAATGTGCACTTTAAATGGGTTACAGTGTGTAAGTGACGTTCGGTGAAACTCTTGGATTATCTTTTTTTTTAAAGTCACCTCCCCTCCCCAGAGACTTCCCTGCCTTCCAAAAGTAATACACCTGATCCTCCATCACTTGCCCCTTTTCTTCACAGCACCGGTCCCCAGCCGGGACTTGTCTGCAATCAGCCCCCTCCCAGAGTGCCAGCACCAAACGGCCCAGAGCTGTCTGGATGCTCCCCTAAAACACTCCTGGCCCGCAGCACAGCGCCTGGCGTGTCACAAACGCTTGCTTGGGCGGAGTGTGTGCACACGGATATAATAAAACACTTGGCGGAGGAAAACAGAAACAGAGTTAACTGCTGACAGCGATAAGTGTGACAAAGGAGCTCAAGCACGTTACCCTGGGAGAGACAACCAAGAACGGTCAGGGAAGGTCTCCGAGGCGGCCGTTTGCGTTTGAGAAGCCAGACGTGTAACCAGAAAGGGCAGAGGCGATAGGGGCTGCCATCGACTCTGCCCTTTCTCGGTGCCTCAGTTTCCCCAAGAGAAAAACGAGGGGGTCAGACCGGCGGTGATCTTAAGGCACCCTTGCAACTCCGACGTCCCTTCCAGGGGCCGCTCAGGAAGCTCGCCAACGGTCAGGCTCGCGCTCCAGCACCTCGCGGCGGGACGCACTCCCCCGCGGACCCGGCCTCCGCGGGGCCATGGCGGCGGGAAACAAGGGGAATGCGCACGGGGCCTACCTGAGAGTCGCGCAGCGGAGGGAAGCCGGCGCTGGGAAGCGGAAGGAGCTCGAGAGCCTGCGACGCCGCTCGGGCGCGGAGGAGACAGAGGGGAGGTGACAAGAACACTAACCCCGACGGACTGGCGTACGCTCACGCCGACCGAGGAAATTGCCCCAATTACCGCGGAGACACTACGCATGCGTCCCTGAGCCACTTCCTCTGGCGTCCGGAAGTCAAGGAAGGAAAGAAAAGGCTTCTCCGCCCTCAAGGCAATGGCACATGCGCAGAATCACTATTGAGGCCTATAAGAAGTCCTCGTGCCAGCAGTTTGCGGATTGGCCGAAAGTTGGTGTCTGACGTAGTTGCCGAGCGACCGCTCTGTTAATTCCGCGGTCCGGGCAGGAGAAAGGTAGTTAGAATCTCCTCTTGTGAATTTATTGTAGCAAAATTCTAATTGCCGCCAATTCAAGTTCAAGGCCATCCTTCGAATAGCTGGCGGTTTGCTGTCTGGGTTCCTACCGTGGCATCCCTATTTGCGGCTGGGTTATCTTGAGCCATCTGGGCTCTTTGGACCTCAGTTTATAGCCGTAGAATGAGGACAATTATGCCTAACTTGCAGGACTATTCTTAACGAGGCTCAAGTGAAGTAACACGAGTGAAGGTCTTTTGCTAAGTGTAACGTTCCATAGTAACGTTAAGGGACTGTTGTGACGCACATATGCCAACTATGAATATCTCAGCTGGCTTCCCCCTCCCCCTTTATAAATACCTAAAGGAAAAAAGAAGGGGAGGGGTCGTTGTGGTACATACACTGAACCTTCTCCTTTTCTACTCAGTGTGGGCTGCTTACCCAAAACCTTGACGTCTAAGGATCCGGGGGACCTAGCTATAGAATGAAGATTCAGAAGGTCCAATGTGGGTCTAAGAACCTACAGTTCTAGCAAGCTCCCAGCTGAAGTCGCCAAACGGACCGCAGTTGAGCACCAAGAATCTATGTTTAGAAATCACTTGGGGAAACTTTTTAAAAAAATAACTAATGCTTGGGCCTCACTCTTGAAGAGTCTGATTTAGCTGGTTTGGGGTGGAACAGAGGGAATTAATATTTTTTAAAAGCTCTCTGAGTGATTCTAAAATGCAGCCAGAGTTCAAGAACTCTAGTCTAAATAATGATAATAGCTCGTTTATTATCTGGATGCTCTTTATTATCTGGCTGCTTTATCACCTGTAATTTCCAGAGCAGCCCTATAGGGTAGCTGTCTCCATTTTACAGAAAAAGAAAATGAGGCTGAGAGGTAATGTGACTTGTCAGACATCACACAGCTGTTAAGCGACAGAGCCAGTTGAAGTAGGTCCTGTACCTCACTCTCCCAACCAACAAAACCTTAGAATCATCTCTGACAAGTACTCGCTCCTCACTGACACCTTTCCTCATTCTTTGCCACATGAATCATCTCATAGCATCCTCTCCTTTCATCTTTCAAAAGTCCTCTCAGTGCTTATCATATTCTGTCTCATTCGGTCATGGGTGTTTTTGCCTTGTCTAGCTTCCTAGATTTTAAACTTTGTGTTTTACGCCCACAGATATAGCACCGAGCACAGTCTTACAGATTTTGGTGTTTAATATGTGTTGTATTTCCATGTCCAAGGAATCTTCCAGAAGCTTCTATTATATACAGATTCTTGTGTAATACTGGTTATTCAGCATACTTAAAAAAAATCTTTCTGCTGTTTAGGAATATGTAATTGACAAACTGCTTTTGCTTACCCTAGCAGTGGAACAATAGTAGCAGCCTGTGTACCAAATATAGTAATAATATTCCAAAGGTATTATTCAAATCCACACTTGTCCTAACAGTTACACTACAGAATAGCTATTATTACTGTTATCCCCATTTTACAGTTGATGAAACCAAGGCCAAATTGTAACTTCTCCCAGTTACAAAGGCAGTGAGTAGAAAGAAGTGGAACTGGGATGCAAGCAGCCTGCCCCTCAAAACATGACTTTACAGATGGAAGACAGGCTATGGTGTCACCTAACTTTTCCCCTCAGAAACAGGAAGAGGGATCAAAACCATCTATATCGGGGTATGATTATTGAGCCATAAAATAAAGGTAATTAAAATTCAGTTTTGGTCATGGCTATTATTCACATTAGTAAATCCTTCTGCAGGTTTAATACAAGGGGATATTTATGAATGACTATAGAGCTTCCCAGGTGGTGCTAACGGTAAAGAACCTGCCTGCCAATGTGACGTAGAGTGTTGCAGGTTCAGTCCTTGGGTTGGGAAGACCCCCTGGAGGAGGGCATGACAACCCACTTCAGTATTCTTGCCTGGAGAATTCCATGGTCAGAGGAGCCTGACAGGCTACAGTCCATGGGGTTGCAAAGAGTTGGACATGACTGAAGCAACTTAGCACGCACACATATAGTTTATATTCCATTTTTAAGTGAGTAGAGACTGAATATATTTGTAATTTTAGTATCAGTTTCTTTTCACTTGAAGTGATCTTTAATTCTTCTATTTTAAAAGTCCTAATATGTTGTCTTAGGTTTTTGTAAATGTCTTGGTTGCAATGAAGCACACATTGAGTGTAGCTTTACAAGGAATTGGGGGCATCTAAAGCTGATGATACAAAATGGTTTCCTGTGTAGAAGTACTTGATGTCATACAGAAAGCCTCATGGTTTTCACAACCTCTTGTGTCTCAGACTCTTTCACCCCATTCCTGAAAATAAGGGCTTGAAAATATTACAAAGAAATGTCCACCCAAAATAGTGGAAGAATTTGAGAGAACTTCTGCCAGCAGAGGGAGACCTTGACTTCTTTTTACAAGATTGTTTTCTTGGTGAACAGAAGTCCAAACAGAAGTGATGTTTCTCAATAGTTTACTACAAAAACATCCCGCTGGAAATATTTTTTAACATCTATGTACTTGTGGCTTAGCTTTGACAACATCTCTTCTTTTCAGCCTCACTGAAGAGGTAAAATTTACATCAAACAGTTCAAATGAGACAGGAAGGGAAGTCATAGATGGAAATCCTGGAGTGTTTTTTTGCCTGTTTTGTAGAAAATGCAAAATGGGTTTATTTTCCCATGAAATCATGACTTCTGAAATCAATTAGCATCATCAATGATGACAGTTAAATTTCCCAGAAACCTGGGGATATTATGAGAGCTTTTATTTTACAAGGGTGATTATGAGCCCTTAAGGAAAAACCAAGATTCTCTGAACATCTTTCTGTTGCACCAGTTTTTATTCACTTTAATTATAAACAGATTCCAACCCAAATGTTCTTTCATAATTAAAATTATGAAAATATTAAAAATAAATACAGATGGTAGAGAGGATGTCTGTTGTCAGTTGCCTACTTTACAGTAGGATTACTTTACAGTAATCCTTTTTAGAAACAAATCTTTAGGCTTAAAATTCTAGCTGGGTCCCAAACAGCTACTAACATTAACTTTCCATCTGTATCTAATAAAGATAGGGAGTTAAGCCTAACTGCAGTGTATTTTGCTCTCCTCTCTCCTCCCATTTTTGTTTCCCAAAATAAATGAAAATTAGTTTACATAAATTTCTAACAAACTTGAAAGGAATTTAATTATCCAAAGTGAATGTATCTGCAAACCTTTTTAAAATCTATTTTCAGATTTTAATGACTATGGTAGATTTTTTAAATTTCTCCTCATTTTGACAGTATACCCTAATCTAGACCTTCTGTGGCTTGACCACATATTTCTAAGTATTTTTCTCCTTTACAAAACTTTTCAAAATTCAATGATTATTAGATGTTAAGGGAGGAAGTGTTGTATATATTCCAAGAAAAACTTGCAATTTATAACATGTTTTTTAGAATTTGCAACAGTCTCACAAGTAAGTCAAATTAACAGTATACCAAAATATACTCAAGAGGAAATACCTGGTTCTGATGTGACTAGAAGACATAACGTAACAGGCTTGACATCAGGGACCTTTACTTGGCAATGTGCATGCCTGGCCACACATGACATGCTTGACAAGCACCAGTACCATGATTAAAGCATGAATTATGGAGTCAGACTCCCTGGGAATAGGTCCCAGCTCCACTGCTTTGCAGTTATGTGACCTTGGGAAAGTTACTTAACCTCCCTGCACGCTTGATGCCTCATCTGCAAATGGAGATAGGAAAGGTACTTGTTCATAGGGTTTCTGTGAACATGAAATTAGTTAATGCTGGTAAAGCACCTAGAAAAATATCTGGCAACATAATAAGTGCTATACAAGTATTTTCTTTCATTATTGTATTTGACCTTATTTACTTCTTGAGTAAGGTTGGCTTAATGCTGTGCCACTGGTGCAGTCACACAGGGCCTCGTGCTGAGAAGGGCCGCATGCTTGGTTTAAGTCTCCGCTGCTGTCATCTTGAAATTCTTAATAACTCTATAACAAAGGACCCTACACTTACCTTCTGCACTGGGTCTCGAATATTTGGTACCTGGTCCTGCCCTGGAGGTGGATGGTGTCACTGTCCCCTTCTGCTACATCTGGCTGGGGCTTTAGACAAGCAACAGCCTCCGTGTTCTCACCTGTAAACTGAGTCTAACTACTGCCCTGACAAGGCTCTTGGGAGAGTTAAGTAAGATAATATGTAAGCAGTGATTGGCACATGTAAGTTCTGAGGGGTATATTCTGTTCACATTTATCGTGATAAAAATTAACCCAACGTTTCTTTACTTCTTCTGTAAATACATATTC
Source organism: Antilocapra americana (assembly GCA_007570785.1). Lineage (NCBI taxonomy): Eukaryota > Metazoa > Chordata > Mammalia > Artiodactyla > Antilocapridae > Antilocapra > Antilocapra americana. The sequence continues at coordinate 3,557,542 of ML660204.1, read as the reverse complement.
TTGCCTACAATTACAAGAAAGTTTTCAGTGCAGTTAAAAGTTTGTTGAAAACACAGAATAAAATCATAAAACTCATCTCTGGAAAATTAAGATAGGTTTACGAGAGGAAAAGATCATACCTTTATTGTTATAGATAGGCCTTATTAAAATTAGAGGCTTCTGTAAATCTTAAAACTGAACAAGTTCTTTGGTCTATAAACCTAGGCTAGAGAAGAATTCAAGTGACTTGAATTTGGGTGAGAACTGATAAAACCCTGGGGAAATTTTTCAAGTATATTATTATTTTTTTCAAGTATATTATTAAGAAGTATGCTCAAAATCAAATCAAAGCAAAGCCCTGAGGACTATATCAACCCAGTATTTATTCATAATAAACATTACCACTACTATCACAGTGAATGACTGAGGCATGACCCCTACACTATGAAGGCAAGGGAAAATGTAACTAAGAAGAAACTGCTGGATACTTTCATTAATTTGCAACCTTTCAAATTTAGGTTATTATTACTTTTGTTACTGGGGCTTTCCTGGTGGCTCAGACAGTAAGGAAACCTCCTGCCTTGTGAGAGACCTGGGGTCGATCCCTGGGTTGGGAAGACCCCCTGAAGAAGGGAACAGCTACCCACTCCAGTATTCTGCAGAGTCCATGGGGTCGCAGAGTTGGACACGACTGTGTGACTTTCACTTCACTTCTTCACTTTTGTTACTAATAGGATACTTCATGCCTTAACATTACTTGTACTGTAGAAAGTAAATAAAGAATTTCTGCAGACTTTAATGACATGTGTTAGACATTTTTTCAAACAATTTAAAAGTCAAAATAACATACATTCTTCTATGATTTACTTTAGAACATAAGATACAAATTAATCTCTAAGAGAATGATAAAGCCTCGAGAAAATTCGAATATAGCATTTTTTGACAAAAAAATACAATTATGAAAAATTATTATATTTTACCTCTATAAAGTGAAGAACATTTGTTCTTTCCACAACAGTTTCTACTGCTGAAAACAAAACTAATGAAAAGACTCTTGTGATCACAAGATACATTCTGACAGATTTTTATATCCACCCGCCAAATTTTAATTTGTTAGGTAAGTACACTCTGGAAAGGTAGTCTGATGATAGGAAGGTCAAAGCTTGAATTTCTGCCTTCATTTTAGAGTCTGCCATTATTTCCATCTGTCAATAAAAGCAAACTATAGTTATACCAGAGTCCTTTGCTACAGTTGTGTCAACTCAAACTGGTAAATCTAGATTTGTTTTAGTCTCCAAAACCAAGGGCAATAAACTTTAGGTCAGCCAGAATATTCTAGAGCTGCTACAGCTAAAAACATTAGTATGGATTCCTTCATTAGTTAGGAATGGTCTGGCATCTTTATAATTTCCTCCTCTCTTTTCCTTCATGAACTACGATAGAACTGTAGACAATGGGTATTTAACTATGATGAGAATAAATTAGGTCAACTCCATCCAGCTAATTTTATCTATTAGCATTCACAATTCAATGTTTCAGCAACAACTTACTGTCAAACAATGCACATGGTAGTTGCTGGTTTTATAAAAATTCAAGAAGGATAGCTTCAAAATGTGATGCAAATGGCCACTGCTAAAAGCAAAAAGCAATAAAACATGACATTTGCATTTTAAAAAGAAACATACTTCTTTTCTCCAAAATGGTTGGCAAGTAATATAAGGTCTCTTTAGGATGCTGTCAAGTTTCATCTGGTCCCGTTTTGTCAGTGGAATTAAAGTACCTTTGGGTATATTTAATCTGGGGGGAAAAAATAGGTGAAAAAAAATCAGTAAAAACAAAGTGTTCCTGTAACTTTAAGGTCACATACATTTCGTTTTTATTTATCGTGCTATTTCAAAAGACTCAGAAATAACAGATGAAAAAATCAGTACAGGTTCACTTTTAAATACGGAGTTTGAGGGAATCTGGTATGTCTTTGACCAGCAAGTGTTCAAGATCATAGTGGAAGTCTGTTTCAAGTTGTTTTCTTTCATGCCACACTCACAGGACGATGACAGGAAGATAGACACTGGTTATAAAACAGATGCCGGGAGCACTAACATCATGTGTCTCAACACCAAGGCTGCCCCCAGAGCGCTGCGGTCTTAGCGCGGTGAGTGCCAGTGTGTGTGTGGCCAGCAGCGAGATCCCCTGTGGGATTTCAGGTCCCACTGAATCCTTAATTCTCTGTAATTCAATGAGAATTTTCTGGGCCAAGGAAGTTAGTCTATCAATTTTCACTTATGCACTCATGCGTGCACACAGACGTACGTACACACATCTATCTTGTTACGAATTTTTAAAAAGTGGATTGCAATTTTATCTTGGTATGTGTTTTAAAAGTAGAACATGAGAGGTCCAGGATTTATACTGTGAATTGCTTTTTGAAGTCACAAATCCTGGGTTTCCCATCAGAGCTCTAATTTCAAACAGTCTTTCTCAATGTCCCCACAATAATGACTATTTGCCACTGGCAGCTCCTGGATAGGGTGACAATTTGATTGAAAGGGAGGCCTAGAGGATTTCCCTTGAAGCCATGTTTGTGTAGCTATCATGCTGTTTTTTTCTTTGATTGTACATTTATTTACAGTACATTTATTTTGAGGGCATTGGTGGAGTTTATGAGATACACCTAGAGTTTCTTTGTCTTCTGCCTTAATCAGATTCTCTGTCCTGAACTTGTATTAGAAATGATCTGCATACAAATAGATCACCCCCAAGGGATTTTGACCATGAGATATACACTAAACTGATCAAAACTTTGATTCACTACAGCGTAAACATTCAAAAGTCAAAACCTGACTCTTGTGCCCTCATTTTGTAAGAAGCAGTGATCATTCCATTTTTAGAAAATAAGCACCTTTAATCAAGGTTTGCTCACTGCTTCAAAAAATCCATATATGTTTAATTTCACTCTCACCTCTCACTAGACAGTTAAAACAATAAAATATCTTAAAATATCACATTAGCAGAGATGAATAAAGTGATAATATCTTATGCTGAGGGGCAGGTGGGGTCTTACTCTCCAGGGAAGACAAAATAATTAACCTATCCAGAGGGCAGCGGAAGCCTTAAAAATGTGCATACCCTTTGACCTAGCAATTCCGGGAATTCAGCCTATGGGACTAATTAAGGATAAAGGCAAAGATTCAGTCACAAGAGGGTAGGTCAGAGAACTATCTCTCAAAACAGAGATTTGGAACCCATCCAAATGTTCAGCTACAAGGGACTGACCAAATAGACACACTCAGAATTGAAACCAAGTGGAGGAAGACATTCAAATAAGATCATAGGGATGTATTTATTGATAAGGAAGTGCCATTACATTGTGTTGTGGGAGAAAAGAAGATTACAAAATCAAGCTCTTCCAAATTCTTTTGGAAGAAATTATGGCAACGCACAGCAAATAATCTACAAGGGCAGAACTGTTCGTCTATAGGTGACTTCTATCCTGTTACTTAATGATATTTTTTTTCTATAATGAACACATGTATCTTAAAACTGACAAATGTGGATCCCCTACTTTAAGTAATCTTGAAATTAACAACCTATGATAAAATCAATTCAGATGGCAAATGGTGTTGTCAATGATTACTATTTAGATTCAATGTCTTAATACTTTCTAAGTATAAAAAAACTATTAAAGACTTCAACCATAAGGGGAAAACAAAAAAATGTCTTCTAACTAGCCTAAGGCTCAGTTAACCAAATACATTTAAGTATTTTAGTAGTTGAAACAGAAACATCGATAAATTAAATTTATAATGATATAACTCTGAGTTATCATGAACAACATAAGTAAAAAACAGTAAGTGCTTCTCCTGGTAGTGACTCTTCAGGCTGAGTGCTACATGTTACAGTGAGTCATCATTTTAAATACCCTCATTCTGCTAACTGTCTAACCTTTTGATATCAGATGGGAGGAGACCAAGCCATCTAATAGCTGGAACTGTGAGATTATGGGCTTCAAAAGACATAGCCTAAAATAAAGAGCAGAAGTATATTAGCTAAACCTTTTGCAGAGAACTAGCATACTTGTTTTTGCAGCAATTTTTTTTCAACTTATTAAGGACTAGTACTGTAGATTTCACACTCCCAAGGCCACAGAAGAAAATCACCAAGAGCTTAGCTAAACTGCACTTTCAGTGGAGGTTTTAAAACTGCTCTATACTAGTTCTGTGCTGATTTTCTATAACGTGAAAGTACAAATGACCCTCTCTGACCCAAATATATTGTCGTTTGTGATTCCACACCTTAATTCCTTGCTCCACCATCCTCTTCTTTGCTATAAACATATATATCAGAGACACGCAAAGTGTATATCAGTGGTTCCCAAAGTTTACCATGAGTCAAGATCACTTGGAGGGCCCACCCTTAGAATTCCAGACGCAGGAGGTCTGAATGGGGACTGAGATTTGCCTTTCTAACAACTTCCCAGGACCACATTTTGAGAACCACTGATGTGTAGCAGTTGCCGTCCCTAGTGGTAAAGTTTGGTGGTCTTTTCATTTCTCCTGATGGTTGGAATTGGAAAAGTCAGAATTCAAGACTATATATAATTTTCAGGGTATAATTGGTAATCAGTGTTGTTATGCTGAGGGCTTGCCGTTACTTCAGCAGGTCAGGAGAGTGGAGGATAATTAAGGCCTCTTGCCTGAAGGTAATCCCACTCTGTCATCTGCAGTCACACTGGTTATGCTAGAAGCTGGAATCACAGACTCTGAAACAGAGCGGCCCTAGACTAGGACAGTAGCTTGCCTGCTACTTTTGGGGGCCCTCAGTTTACCAGGGGCTGATAAGTATTTGCAGAAATCACTCCAGTGAATAATATGAACTATCTCAATATTGGAAAAGGAAAAATATTTTTCTATACTTACCATAGATCCGTACTTATAGATACACATTATCTCTATGCCTGTTAAAAGAAAGTTAACTTTGAAATATGTCTTCTTGCATATTAGAGTTAGATAATTATATCTAACATCTGCAATTTTAGTGGAAAATTTATGGTTCAGTTTAATACGGTAAAAAACAATAAATAACCCAAATGGTTAGTCATTCATTTAAATCGAATAATCATATTCTTTTAAAGTATTTTATGAGCAGAAAAACACAGCAATAAATATGATTTGATTATGGCTATTTCAAATAGTCTAACAATAAATTACCATGTGGATCAGCATCTACCAGAGTGAAAACAGGAATGTGAAATGTATCCCACAGCTTCTTGACTAGAAGTCTTGTGTTCAGATCAGGTACCCCCTTTCCCTAAAAGCAAGGATTGAAATCATGGATTTTAATTACAGTAGAATGAAACTGATGACTCTCTATCCTTATTTTATTTTTAACATAAATACCTTCATAACTTTGACTTAATTTTCCCAGTCCTAGGAAAATATTTTAGCAGAAACAGAAATAATAAAAAATGTGACATGCATAAAGATATCCACTGCAGTGTTACTTAAAAGGACAGAAAGCACAGTAAATATCCAAAAGATCTAACAGCAGGCATGTGGAAAGGCAGGATAGCTCAGTGGTGACATGCATCAGCTTCAGGGCCAGCTGCCTGCACAGGCGTCTGGCTCTGCCACTTCTTAGCAGCATGGACCTTAACAGTATTGAAAACTCTCTGAAGTTTGGGGCTTTGTAATAACACCTTCCAGTATTATTACAGGAACTAAATTATTTAATAATTATAAAACATTTAAAAGTATCTGGTTTAAACTCAGGATTTAATAAAACCAAACAGTAGAATTATGAAGTCATTAAAACAATAATTATGTAGAAAAATAATTTGAAGAGCATTACAATAATGTTAAAAGAGAACAGGAAATCAAATGAAATGTAGGACAGGGAGGAAGCAAGTAGAGATGAGAACGGACTTTTGATGGGATAGCCCATCATGGTCTTAGCTGCAGCACACAGGATCTTTTGTTGTGGCACTTGGGCTCTGTTGCCCTGTGGGGTATTAGTGGGATATTAGTTCCGTGATCTGGGATTGAACCCACATCCCCTACATTGCAGATTCTCAACCACTGGACCACCAGGGGAGTCCCTCTCTAAGTCTTAGTTTTGACCAGCCTTGAGATTGTGATAAAATACCTTCCTGGGTCCCAGTGTTCTATTGTTAAAATGGGGATGATAATAATACCTACCTCATAAGGCTGGCGAGACTTTACAAGTTGATATGAGGGGCATGAAGAGAAGGGGGCAACAGAAGATAAGATGTTTGGATGTCATCACTGACTCAACGGACATGAGTTTGAATAAGCTCCGAAAGGTGGTGAAGGAGAGGGAGCTGGTGTGCTGCAGTTCATGGGGTCCGAAAGAGTCAGACATGACTGAGTGACTGATCAACAAACAACGTAGAAAACAGCAGTAAATGTGAACCCTTATTACGTAAAGTGCCTAGCAGAGTTCCTGATGCATCATGAATACACAGTGAATAGTAGTGTATTTTAATTGTTTCCTTTGGGAGAGATAACCCATGTATGTGGTAGAGGAGTCAGACAGTACCAAAGATTCCTTCCTAGCCCAGCCTTCGACTCTCAGCTCCCCTCTGCAGGGGCAGCTACTACAGGCCAGCTTCTAGTGGGTGTGTTCACCATAATAACAACAGCAATTATCAATGGATGCCATGACAGCACCAACATGTAGGTAGACAAAGGCTAGAAGGCAGCATTCAAGGGAAAAGACAAGGTAAAAAGAGAAATGTGACCAAGAGCTGGGCTTCATGTGCATCTCCAATGCACTAGTACCAGCTGTGATTCAAACTCCAAGGGCTGGAATGGAGGCCTGGGCCACTGTTGGTTTCTTTATCTGTAACGGTTCATCTTCTGACCAGTCCAGCAAGCATGCACTCTCACAAGGAAGGTGTGAAAGAGCAGGAGGATTCCACCAAAAGTGAACCACAGGACAATGCCACTGAGAGATCACTTCAGGGGTTCAGGTATGGCCTTTATTACTGACGAGGTCTCTGTGTACATTTTCTGTCACAACTGTTCTCCCCTCTCTTCAAACTGGCACATGCCAATAGGATCTCCTGTTATCATCTCAAATTTTTATTTCTAAGACTACATTCAACATCTGTTTTATAGAAGAACCAAAACTCCCTGACACTTGTTCTATAGCATCCACGGGGACATCATGGTGAAGCTACACACACCAGAGTCGTTTTGACTCATTCCTCTCATCCCGTGGTCGTCACATTCTTTTAAACTTGCCTCGGAAATGTCCTTTGCTTGAGTCCTTTCTCTTTAACCATTTCCCTGGCAACCTGCCACCAAGGTAACTACCTGAGAGCCTCCAGACAGGCTCCCTGAATCCAGTTATCTCCCTATCCATCTAACTGATGATGCTACCACAGGAATCCTTGTCATTTCCTTTCTCACCAATCCTTCTCACTTTTGTTAACACTTGATATTTTTGCACTAAATCAGGATGCCTCCTGGGGGTGGCCAGGCTTTCCCAGATGCCAACAGCTACCCAACACCCTGCTCCCTCAGCAGGGCAGCTCTCTTCACTGCTTCCACAAACATACCTCCCAAGCATCATACTTACTATTAATAAGTCAGGAGAACTGAAAGTAGATGAGCTTTTTTTTTTCCTTCAGAGAACTAGGTCTTTATGCATATCTCTAAGAGTGGAGGAAGGCTGGAACAGGAGGGGGAACCTGATGTGTCTGTTGCTGTCCCATCATCTCACTGACCCACACCACTGGCTTCCTGTACTGCCACCTCCTTCTTCCCCAGGCCAGCAGATGTCATTGATCTCTCCGGTTTTATGAACACCTCCCACATTACCCTTTGCTAATTATTGCCTGTAGTTCTCTGTGTATTACCTCAACATATGCTTCTGTGTTCTTTGCTCTTCTTTTAACATTTATGTTAGAAAAAAAAAATACACCAGTATACATACCATGTGAGGAAGAACAAGGAGTGCCTCTTGTTCATTCAACCCTGTCAAAGCTCCCATGTAACCATATTATAGTCAAGTAGCCCCAGTGGGAATGGTGTGAGGGTGATACTGAGAGCCTGTGCAAACTTACATTTCTATTAGAAAATCTCTGGTATTTAAGAATCGGGACCATCACCTTGATTTCAGTCAGATTTGAGGATGGTTAAATAAACACCTTGGAAATTTTTGTTCTATAATCCCAAAGGATGCTTCAGAGTGACAAGAGAATGCTGTTCAAGCTCATAGATGACATTATAAACCACTCTTGTGTATATCTGTGCTTCAATCGTGTCTGACTCTTTGCAATTCCACAGACTGAAGCCCGCCAGGCTCCTCAGTCCTTGGGATTTCTCAGGCAAGAATACTGGAACAGGTTACCATTTCCTACTCCAGGGGATCTTCCTGACCCAGGGATAGAACCCATGTCTCCACCCTTAGCAGGCAGACTCTTTACCACTGAGCCACCTGGGAAGGCATAAACCCCTCTTACTGATCACCAAAGTAGTACATTAGTCTGGTAATTGAGGTAAAAGTAGATAATATACCGTAACCATGATGCATGGAGACATTCTGTTGCAAAAGTTGTCATCCAAGAGTCGCTGAAATGTAGCATCTTTTTCTACAATTAGTAGAAATTTTGCATCTGTAATTAAATCTGTGAAGTTAAGGCTGATAAATTAAAGGCATGTGTGTTTCAACTGAACCACTCATTAATAAGTAACGATGCCATACAGATCAATTCAAAAGTAGCTACAGATATAGAATTTTTGTTTCTACCTTCACACTTCAGATACCTAGTCGCTTACAGAGCATCTTCCCAACCCAGGGATTGAACCTGCTTCTCTTGTCTCTCCTGCATTGGCAATCAGATTCTTTACCACTAGCGCCACCTATTCACATACAGTATTTATATATCTGTCTTTCTTACTAGATAGCGAGCTCCAAAAAATATCCTAGAAAAGGGAGCATGGTGTGTTCATCTTGACCAATACAGGGTATGGCTTAATGGTTATACATTATGAAGGCTTTATTTATTAAAGTAAAAATGAATGAACATTCTGTAAGTTTAAATAGCTTTCTCACTCAAAGGATACTCTGAATTCCTTGAATATTAGATGGCACAGCAACAGCCTAAGTTAACAAAAGGAGAAAGTTTTTATTTTAAATAAATAGCAAGTATAACAACATTTGGGCTTCTCTGGTGGCTCAGATGATAAACGATGCCTGGGTTGGGAACATCTCCTGGAGGAGGGCATGGCAACCCACTTCAGTATTCTTGTCTGGAGAATCCCCACGGACAGAAGAGTCTGGAGGGCTACAGTCCATGGGGGTTGCAAAGAGTCGGACATGACTAAGCAACTAAGCAAACATACACAGAAAAATTTAAAAATTTATCAAGAACACTTTTTGTTGTTTAGTCGCTCAGTTGCAACCCCCATGGACTGCAGCCCGCCAGGCTCCTCTGTCCATGGGATTTCCCAGGCAAGAACACTGGAGTGGGTTGCCATTTCTTCCAGGGGATCTTCCCAAGCCAGGGACTGAACCCATGTCTCTGAGTCTCCTGTATTGCAGGTGGATTCTTTACCACTGAGCCACTGGGGAAGTCCTATATTTTCATTTTTTAAAAATACACTGTCATCAGAAGTCTATACCTCAGTAAGAAAACAGTGGAACACAGATTTACTTTTCAATAAGAAAACAGACATACGATCCAAACTACTTCTCAGCAGGTGAAAATTTCTTGGAAACTTTATAGATATGTGGCTTAAAAAGCAGAAACTGATGAAGGAAAGACTTCCTTATGTAGAATCTCATAGGTTAACATTCTCCTCTTTCCAAAATGGTGAGGTGACCATTTCCAAACTTCTGTGCTAGTTCTGTGACTTTCTACGTACTAAAACCTAGCAAACACTTTAGTATCAAACTTACAAATTTCAGAACCAGACAATTTTACGAAGATTACATAAATAACCATGCTAAAATGGTTAAGTCACACTCTACCTGAAAATAACATTGCCTTTAAAAAAGGAATGTGTAACTTTGTTTATTTCAGTATGACATCTGACAATTGGCATATTTGGAAACTGGGTAATGTACAACCCCATAAAGCATATACCTATTCATCCTTCCATTTTATTTTAAAGTCTTAAGCTCTGAACTACATAACAAGGCCAGTCAATAAAGTGCATTTCAAACACAAAGGAGTTTGAAATGGAGTGGAAGCACGTGAACACATTAGTATGCTTACTGTTGCATGTGTGCAGTTCACCTTGGTGCCATCTTCCTCGAGGTACTTTAAATCGCCAGCAATTAAACCTTTTGATGTAGACAGCTGAAAAAAGTAACAGTCATATATGAAACCTTTTTCTCAAGTGCATTTTATGTTTCTTCTCATGTTATCCTTCTAAATTATATAGGCATTTTTGATCAGACTGGAATTTAAGAAATAAACGAGAAAATATGTAAGCATTTAGGAATAAAAAATATTTGACAATTCATCAGTTTTGCTTCCTTTAGCCAAGGGGATACACTGAGACTAGATTATTTAAATTCATAGTGAGAAAAATATAATATGAAAAATATGAAAAGAGGGCACAAGTTACATTTATTCTTCTATTATCATTTTCATACATTTGTCTTAAAATATCTTGTATTAAATGCTACTTACTATATGCAGACTCCTCCTTGGCACTTTTAACATACAGGAAATATCATTGATAATATTGTCCACAACAGTCTGGTTACCAAAGAGTTGGCTGTCAGTGTAATAAATGTCTCTGTGAAAATTTTAAAAATATATGTTTGAATTAACCATATTTTCTCTAAATATGATAAGTATTGGAATATTAACTGAAGAAAGTTTTGAGTGGATGTAAACAAATAATTTATTACCCATAGTCTAGTTTTATGTAACTTTTCAAAACACATAATGAAAGTCAATCCCACACATATAATGAAAGTCAATCCCCCTTAACCTCACAACGCATTTCAAAGACTAATTTATTAGAACAATGTACTTACCTTTTGGTTGCATAAGTGTTGCTCTGTACTAATTTATAAATCATGGAAAATATTTTAAGAATTAGTGCTGGAAAATAAGATGCAATAGTGAGTTATTCATCACTTACAAAAATCAAAACATTCTGTGATCAAGGATCAACTCTCTCTAGTTACTTTCCACATCATAAAAATTATCTTTCCAAAAGAGAATTGTTAAGTACAGAATGATAACTGTCTACAAGTTAGATAAAATTAAGTGTTCTGTGTACAGCAAAATTGAAAGAATATTTTCCACTGAATCATATACTTGAACATTCATTTTGGAATAATACTTTACTTATTATTAAAGTAACTGACAATGCAAAATTCTACAAATTTATTTCAAGTACAGGATGGCCTATTAATGAACAAGTAAAATTATTTAGCTCAGAACAACTATAATCCAGAAAGTAATTAAAATTATTTATTTTACCACTAAAAGCTAAGAAAGATGAATTTACCAAAATTTTTAACTGATTTTGGTGAATCACTTTTGATTTTTCTTGTGGTACAATGAGATACCATGTGAAGACCCACAGAATCTTCAAACCTGTCATTTTGTTTAAAACAAGGGAATAGAATAAAAAAGAGTTAACTTCTGAGCACCAAACAACATATGATTAATGTCCTCTTCTGAACATCATTTAAATCCACATTTCTTCTCAATGTAAGCACTGAAGTTTTAGGATAACCTCATTTATAAGCTTAGAGAATTCCAAGTGGTAATTAGGTAATTACCTTTGCAACATACAGAGGCACTAAAAGAGTGTTTAAAATACATGAATTATACACCTTTGATTATAGTGTGTGCGCAAGTGTGTGTATTTCTTTCCTGGGAAGACACTTAGGGTATGTGAAATATTATAAATTATTTCACAATTTTATTAGCATTTTGCTTATTGATTTAATACTTGTATTCAATTTAATAATGTTTTGAAATATTTCATTTAACTTACCTCCAAAGTTACAGTAATGAAATAAGTTTATACTAGGTTGTTAAACTGAACTGCCAAGCCTTTCCTAAAGATGGCAGAAGGCACCAGCCAAACAGGCCAGGTGACAGCTGCTTCAAGGCTTGGTGAACTCTACCTTGCAAAATATGATTCAAAAGTTTACAGTTTCACTAATTATATTGATCATAAAAGAATAATGAATGACTAAAGAGCCTTAAGATTTCTTTTAATTATTTTCCTGTAACTCTTACTGAGGACTAATCTTGCAATGTTTTTCATTGTTTAGTGAAAAGTGTCTACAGGTTGAGGACCTGAAAGAATCAAACTATATAACTAGATTCCAAGACTTTGATAAAGCTGTTTGCTGTTTACCCTCTTGGGGACATGACTTCGCAGGGGGAAATCTGAGAAGCGAATGAGCCATTGCAATGTGTTCTGTGCTCATGATACATTTATTTTGGTCTCAATATCAGGGCTGGTTATAGCTCCCCTGAGCAAGTGGTTTGCTTCTGCAGTACAGATAAGAATTCTGAGGGTGATATTTTCCCCTTTGAATGCTAGAAAGCTTAGATCCAAGGTTGGAGCCTATTTTTAGTAGGACTGTAAGGCTTTATCATAGGCATTTTGAATTCTAACTTCTTTTGGTGCTCCATTTTTTGGTTCCTAGCATTGTTTTCCCTTTGCCTTATCTTTCACACCTACTTCTAGTTTATATAACCTGCCTGTATGGTATGTATTTTATAAACTTCCTTAAATCCTTTTTGGCAGGGTAAAGGCAACAAATAGAATTAAATACAACTAGAACTCTATAACTCAAATAAATTCTAATAATGACTTAGATAGTTCACTTAAAAATTTTAAAATGCAAAATGCCCACTTTATATTTTCCCAGCTTGATCTGTTGTCTATTGTGAATGCAGGTGCTTCATTTCTTGCCAAGCTTGTGACTATGTCTTGGATAATTTTTTCTATAGATGAAAGAACCTCAGAACTGAAACAATAAACACAATGATTCAATCTTAATTCTAAATTAGACCTTTACAATAGGTAACATTTCCCCAGAATATTAATTTTTTGTTTAATTGGTTGTTTTTTAGAACTAGATGATACATGTCAATAATATTCTCTCCCACTAAATTTTAACATGAGTAATACATTAAAACAATTGTATTTATAGTGGTGAATTTCAAATAAATTTGATTTGCTTGTAATTTTACTTCTCAAACAACTACCAACTTAAGTAATATCTCCCTTTTAATGACCAATTTATAAATACATATTTATCTACTCTTCAGATCAACCTACTTTAAATACAAACTCAGTGACTTGAGATACTACTGATAAATCTTTTAATTGATGTAACACTGGTTTTGAATTTATTTCCACAAATGCAATATGAAAATATTTTTTTAAAAAACAGTTCTTACTATAGTATATTACCCTAATTAATGTCATGCCATGAATCAGCCCTTCTGAATTTTGGTGATACAAAAAGAAAAAAGTTTAATCATTACCATAAAAGGGCTTGGCAACTACTACACCACAGAAAATTATTAAGACTTAGCCCAGTTTTCCGTCAGCTGACTCTTAATTTCACAAGCCATCAGCTTCAAAAAATGTTATTCTGTTATAAACACCATAAGAATATTGCCTAGGAAGAAAAATCATGTTAAATCTAGAAAATGCACAAAACGTAGTGTTCTAATTTCCATAGAAACGTCACAGCTTTCACTGAAAATGCATGTATCATAAAATAACTTAAAACATTCAATATTTTCTCATTTTTGGAGGAAAAACCTGATTCAAGTTCATTTTTCCAGTTTGGAAAAAAAGCTGTAATAATATTATGACCAACTTTAAAACAATCAGATTTACTACTGAAACCTAAACAGGGATGCCACCCCCTTCTTTTACCCTCTTCTAATACTCCCTTAAATTAAAACATTTTGTAAAATTTGTCTGTCGCTTTCTAGAGCTTCTTGGGGTTTTTTGGTAGTTGGTTTGGGATTAAATGACAGTAATTTGTTTAAGTAAAAAACCTTGCTGATAAACTAGAAAAGCAGATCAAGTAAGTGGAACAACAGAGCATTTTAAGTGAAAGTGGTGAATAATGTAAACATATTTCCTGCAGTTAACTCCAGGTTGGGCAGCTGGAGAATCTTTGTAATTGATTTTATCAGCACCACATTCTGAGCTAAACTCTAACTGCTTTAACTGATTTAAAGAAATGTGTATTTTCTTCCCTTTCAGGTCCATAAATCCCATTGTCTTACTATAAACCACTTAAAATGTGTTGACTTCCTCATTCATTTTGATAAAACACACTTATTAAGAACTCACAACACTGATCCCCCCCCTTTTTCTCAAAAAAAAAAACAAACTTGAAAACTTCTAAATTTTCACAACTTTTAAAAAATAAACACCAAGCCAAACTGTGCTTTAAACTCCTCAAACTATCCAGATCTCAGGAAACCCGTGACCCCAGCTGTGGGGACGCTCCTGGAACATTCTAGAAGACACAGTGGGGGCTGTGGGGGTGGCGTGTAGGTGCCGCTGGCACTGGGCTTTTTGAATTGAGAATAAGTTAACAGAAGAAATAGGGGGCACTAAACAAGGGCTTTTCTTAGGGTTCAGGGCTGGTGGGCCAAACAGGCCTCCGTGGCCTCAACATTCTGAGGCGGCCTTGCTCCCCAGACTGGGGAGATGGGAAGGGGGCCCAGCATTTCTCCACAGAGCGCCTCAAGCCTGGCTGGGCAGAACCTTACTCTCTAACTCCCAGCATTCTGTGCCACAGAAAGAGCCCGTATACCTAGAAGCCAAGCGCATCCCCCCGCCCGCAGGCTCCTCGCCGCCTCTCCTCAGGGCGGCCAGCAGGGAAGCTCTGTGCTGGTCCAAAACCTCGAAAAACGAGGCCTCAGGGCCCCTGGGCATAAACGCCATAAGGACCCACTGCAACAACAGCGTCCAACAACAGGAGCTCCACCTGGCCTGAGATCACCCTTCTCTGTACCCACAATGCACTTCCAGGGGTGGGGCCTGGAAGGATGGAGCTCCTGGGGGGGGGGGGGCGCACACTGCGCATGCGCACACCTCACCCCCAGGTGGACCTGGACTAATGCCTGTGCACAGCGATTGCAGTGACTGAGACGTCTGTGCGCAGGGTTCCATCAGGTACAATCTCCCCTGGGAGACGAAGTGATGGCCCCCTTCCTGGGTACCTTCTGACAAGCCTCAGGGACCAGCAGGATATATTTGGATGTGGGACCAAGATTTGAGACCTTGAAATGGTTTGATATCTATTTTTTTTGGCTCTTTAAGGAAAGCCGTATCAGTGATTTTTCACTAAAACAAGTAGTTATGGCTGTCCAACTGTGTATGAGACACAGTTCTAGGCACTAGGTTCAGATGAGGATCAAGGCAAACGAAATTTCTGCCCTCGCTAGCATTTATGTAGTAGCCAAGGGCTTAAAAACCTATCTCATTCAGCCTCTCCCTTTAAACTCTCATAACCACACGAGTGGGGATTTTGCAGGAGAGGAGAAAGTGGTCCACAAGCCCAGGCAAGCCTGGGTTAACATCCCAGCTCCATCACTTTGTTGGCCTGCCAGATTTTGCAAATTACAACACAGGACCCTCAGTTAAAATTGAATTGCAGATAAACAGTGAATACTTTTTTTTTTTATTAGTTTTGCCATACAATGCCATGATATCACCATGGGTTTACATATGCTCCCCCTCCAGAACCCCCCTCCCTCCTCCCTCCCTCCTCCCTCCCCCTGGGAAATCTCGATGCACCAGCCCGGAGCATCAATCCTGGGCTGGCAATTGATTACACATATGATAATTAACATGTTTCAATGCCATTCTCCCATATCATCCCATCCTTACCCTCATCCACAGAGTCCACGAGACTATTCTATACATCTGCGTTCCTTTTGCTGTCTTGCATGTTGGGTTCTCATTACCGTCTTTCTAAATTCCATATATATGTGTTAATATACTGTATTGTTGTTTTTGCTTCTGGCTTACTTCACTCTGGATAATGGGCTACTCGTCCATCTGAGTAGAACTGATTCAAATGAATTTTTTTTTAATGCTGAGTAATATTCCATTGTGTATATGTACCACAGCTTTCTTATCCATTCGTCAGTTGATGGGCATCTAGGTTGCTTCCATGTCCTGGCTATTGTAAACAATGCAGCGATGAACATTGGGGTACACGTGGCTCTTTCAATTCTGGTTTCCTCGGTGTATATGCCCAGCAGTGGGATTGCTGGGTCATATGGCAGGTCTATTTTCAGTTTTTTAAGGAATCTCCACACTGTTTTCCATAGTGGCTGTACTAGCTTGCATTCCCACCAACAGTGTAAGAGGGTTCCCTTTTCTCCACATCCTCTCCAGCATTTATTGCTTGTAGATTTTTGGATTGCAGCCATTCTGACTGGTGTAAAGGGATACCTCATTGTGGTTTTGATTTGCATTTCTCTGATAATGAGTGATGTTGAGCATCTTTTCATGTGTTTGTTAGCCATTTTTATGTCTTCTTTGGAGAAATGTCTGCTAAGTTCTTTGGCCCACTTTTTGATTGGGTTGTTTATTTTTCTAGAATGGAGCTGCTGGAGTTGCTTGTATATTTTTGAGATTAATTGTTTGTCCGTTGCTTCATTGGCTATTATTTTCTCCCATTCTGAAGGCTGTCTTTTCACCTTGCTTATAGTTTCCTTTGTTGTGCAGAAGCTTTTAATTTTAATTAGGTCCCATTTGTTTATTTGTGCTTTTATTTCCAATATTCTGGGAGGTGGGTCATGTAGGATCCCGCTTTGGTTTATGTCAGAGAGTGTTTTGCCTATGTTATCCTCTAGGAGTTTTATAGTTTCTGGTCTTATGCTTAGATCTTTGATCCATTTTGAGTTTATCTTTGTGTATGGTGTTAGAAAGTGTTCTAGTTTCATTCTTTTACAAGTGGCTGTCCAGTTTTCCCAGCACCACTTGTTAAAGAGGTTGTCTTTTCTTGAATACTTTTTTTAAGGATAACTTGGTCCCATGCAATCTGTGGAACACTCTTTTATTAAAAAATTATTTCATTGTTCACCCAAAATTCTTATTTAATTGGTCATCTAGTATTTTAACCTAGCAATCCTCCCCTTGCAGATTTGAACTGAGCCTTCACTCCTCCTCTCTTCTAGAGCAGAAGACAGAAATTCTGAAGCCTCAGGGAAGGAGTGCTGCCTGTGGGGGACAATTTCCTTGAGGGAGATGAAACAGGAAGAGACCCTGGAGCAAGGTGGCACTGAGGCCTTCCTAGAGAGTAGGGGGCAGGATGGTGTCCTGGGGTCTTGACCCCCAGAAGAGTCACCTGACAGCAGGCTCTCTCCAGAGAATTGTTTTGCTCCCTCAGTCATATGAGGGAGTCATTCCTGGTCGTTTGATACTGTTGAAACAAAACCTGCTTCTCACCATAAATAACGAACTCCCTGTGTTGATAATGATGAATGTCTGTGCCAAGCCCGGTGCCTAGGGCCTTTATTATTATCAACACTAATACTTCCTCACTGCCTACCCTGCGTTAGGCAATTGTAGTCTGCTCCAGGCAATTGTAGTTACTGAGGACACGTCTGTGAGCAAGGCAGGCAGAGTGCTTACCCTTAGGGGACTCACAGTCTAAGGGGAAGGAGGAAATTGAGGAGAAATAGGTGGACACCGAAATAAATGAGGGCGAGCTGTGCATTTGAATCAACAACCCTACTCAGTAAAAATTATTCTCCCTGTTTCACAGATGAAGCAACTAAGGCTTGGAGAACCTAAGCAGGTTGTGCAAGACTACAGTGTAATCAGCTCGATGAAAGGTAAATCTCTACTCCAAAGTGGAGCTCTTACCATTAGGTTATGAGGCACCACTGAGGGTCCGGCTGGAAATGGGTCATAATTTTGTGGCGGTTTCTTTGGTGGTGGAATTGCCCCTCCAGCCTCAGGTTTCTCACCTTTCAGATGAAGGCTTTGCAGCAGGTGGGTTCTCCTTGAGAAACAAAAAAATAAAAGGTCTTTGAATGGAGAGGCTGAATGGGGTACCTCTCTCTCAGGACTGGAACCATCTGACCACTGGTCTCTCAGGAGGGCAGACCCTTCTGTATCACACAGCATTACCACTCAGGCAGAAGCCAGTGGCCTCTCTAGCCCTGACTTGAAATGAAAGGTCCTGAGCTGGGTGGGGGCCAGGGCAGGGGATCAAAACAGTGAAGGGAACAAACCCATAATAAAGCTGGCCTTCCTACAGGCAGAAACTGCAAGGTGCAGACTTGAAAGGGCCTCTCTGGGATTCTCCCTGCATGGACCAGAAAGGGCGGCCTGAGCCCTCATCCCAGGCAGCACATCCCTGCCCTCAGTTATCCACCTCCACTCATGTAACCCGCATGCACCTCCTTTACATCAAAGTGAACTGGCCCAGCCTTGGGCTGAGAGGAAACCAGAAAAAACAGATTCCACCCCTAGCTACAGATTGCAGAGGAAACTTGCAGGTACCACTTTGCAGGGCGGTCCCAAGTTCTTTCTTCCTGCTGGTCCACTGCACTCAGCAGAGGGACAAGGGTCAGGCTCAGGGAGCTCCCCCAAACTGCATTCCAACTGCACACAATTGGAAAACTGAAGAGGTTTTCCCCAAACCTTACTTGCAGGTCTTTGCTCCAAGCTCAGCCTGTCACTCAGAAATGTGTTTAAGGACCAGCGGCTTCACGATGGTTAGAAAGAGCATCATTTAAATTAGGTGCAATGTTCGTTTCCGTGTCTAATGCACCAAGAGGTGGGGAAAGATGGGGAGGCCCCTTCAGAAAACCAGACAGGAAAAGATCCTGTGCTTGGTACATTTAAACAAAGTGGTTTTTTCCTTAAAGCAAATGTGAATGAATTTTAACATCTTTTAGAATTCTTGAGAGGAAAGAGTAGAGAAAATGCTATAGTAATTTCTTTACTTCTTGGGGCTTTATAATATGTTTTATTTTTGTGTGTATAGTTTTAAATTTTTTAAAAATTGTGAGAATGACACGTAATTCGGAAGGTATAAAGTTAAAATGAACAAACTGCAACTCCATTGCCCTTTGTCCTACTCTGTGTTCCTCCCGACCCTGGAATTAGTCCTTCTTGCCCTGAGGGCCTTTGCACTTGCTCTTCCCCTAACAGCCTGGAATGCTTTGTCCTCTTTTCTCTCCGTGCTTTCTGCCCTACCTCTTTCCAAACTGCCCCTAAGTCTTGACCCCTGCTT
Organism: Antilocapra americana; assembly: GCA_007570785.1. NCBI lineage: Eukaryota > Metazoa > Chordata > Mammalia > Artiodactyla > Antilocapridae > Antilocapra > Antilocapra americana. Next base: position 3,538,321 of record ML660204.1, on the reverse strand, counting down.
TTTCCTGTCTTGGCATGCCTTCCTTTCTCTTCTCTGGGGAGCAGGTGCTGACTTCAGCGCTGGTCCTAGTTCCTCTGTGCCTGACACAGGAAAGATACTCAACTGTTGTTGAATGAAGGAATGATACCCTAAGGGATTTATCTCTGTAATGTCTCTTTAGTATTTCATCCAGTCATCTTTCTACAAATATTTTTAAAAATAATTTTATTTCTTTATTTTTGTCTGTGCTTGGTCTTTGTTGTTGTGCGGGCTTTTTTCTAATGGCAGCAAGTGGGGGCCACTCTGTAGTTGTGGTGTGCGGGCTTCTCATCGTGGTGGCTTCTTCTCTTAGGGAGCATGGGCTCAAGGGCTTCAGCAGTTGCGATTTCTGGGCTCTAGAACACAGGCTCAGTAGTTGCTGCCTGTGAGTTTAGTTGGTCCGAGGCATGAGGGATCTTCCCAGATCAGGGATCGAACTCATGTCTCCTGTGTTGGCCAGCAAATTCTTTACCACTGAGCCACCAAGGAAAGTGAAAGTGAAAGTCGCTCAGTCATGTCAGACTCTTTGCAACCCCATGGACTATACAGTTCATGGAACTCTCCAGACCAGAATACTGGAGTGGACAGCCTTTCCCTTCTCCAGGGGATCTTCCCAACCCAGGGATCGAACCCAGGTCTCCCACATTGCAGGCGGATTCTTTACCAGTTGAGCCACAAGGGAAGCCCAAGAATCCTGGAATGAGTAGCCTATCCCTTCTCCAGGGGATCTTCCTGATCCTGGAATTGAATCAGGGTCTCCTGCATTACAGGCAGATTCTTTACCAACTGAGTTATGAGGGAAGCCCAACATAATTTTTTAATATGAATAAACCTCTACTGTGAATTATTCTGGTGTTGCTGCCACTGGTCATAACATCAAACATGCAAAATCTTGTTTACTCCTTCCCATTTTAGGAGAGAAAGTTGAGGCTCTGAGAAATATAACTGAATTTGCTTGGTTTTCTAGAGATGCAGATGACAAAACACAGACAGGAATAGTTTCTTGGCTCTCAGCCACTATATGACTGACATTGCATCTAAGTCAAGGTAACTTAGTGCTGATGAATAAATTCACACATTTTTCACAGCCAGTGATTGTATACCTGGGTGTAGGTTGTAAGGCAGAGCAATGAAACAAAGTTAAATTGGATTTTAATAAGAGCCCCAAAATATTTGTAAGCCTGTAGGTCATTTGATTGATGAAGTCATACTTGTTTTTAGGGAGGGTCTACGTAATATAATCCACTCCCATAGACCCAACACCAGCTGCCATGATTGGTCAACCAGGAGTTTGTTTGAATTTTCCAATAAAATGTTACAGAAAATCCCAAACAAACATTTTGGCCAATCCACTACATCCTCCCCTTCCCCACCCTCATCCTAGATTATTTAGAAGCAAATACTGGGCATCATATTACTTCATCCACAAGTATTTGAACAAATATCTCTAAAAAATAAGGATCTTTTAAAAAATAACCATAATCCATTATCATATCAAAATTTGACTTCACAATCATCCTTTCATATCACCAAATGTGCTATCATTGTTGAAATTTCCCAGCCATTTCATGAATTGTTTTCAGTTTGTTCTTGTCAAAATGCAAACAAGGTGCATTTGTGCATGGCTGCGGATTGATATTTCTCTCATTGCTGTTGTTGCTAAGCCTGTCCGACTCTTCAAGACCCCATGGACTGCAGCACACCAGGCTTCCCTGTCCTTCACTATCTTGCTGAGTTTGCTCAGACTCATATCCATTGAGTCAGTGATGCCATCCAACCATCTCATCCTCTGTTTCCCCTTTCTACTCTTGCCCTCAATCTTTCCCGACATCAGGGTTTTTACCAGTGAGTTGGCTCTTCATACCAAGTGGCCAAAGTATTTTAACTTCAGTTCAGCACCAGTCCATCTAATGAATATTTGGCGTTGATTTCCTTTAGGATTGACTGGTTTAATCTCCTTGCAGTCCAAGGGGCTCTCAAGAGTCTGCTCCAACACCACAGTTCAAAAGCATCAATTCTTTGGCACTCAGCCTTCTTCATGGTCTAGTACTCACATCCATATGTGACTAGTGGAAAAACCATAGCTTTGACTGTACAGACCTTTGTTGGCAAAGTGATGTCTCTGCTTTTTAATATACTGTCTAGGTTTGTCATAGCAATCTTCCAAGGAGCAAGCATATTTTAATTTCATGGATGCAGTCACCATCCACGTTGATTTTGGAGCCCAAGAGAATGAAATTTGACCCTGTTTTCACATTTTCCCAATATATTTGCCATAAGGTGACAGGACCAGATGCCATGATCTTCGTTTTTTGAATGTTGAGTATTTTGAGCAAGCTTTTTTACTCTCTTCTTTCACCTTCATTAAGAGACTCTTTAGCTCCTCTTCACTTTCTGCCATTAGAAAGTGACTGAGGTCATTGATATTTCTCCCAGCAATCTTGATTCCAGCTTGTGATTCATCCAGCAGGACATTTCCCATGATGTATTCTGTGTAGAAGCTAAATAAACAGGGTGACAATATAGAGCCTTGACATATTCCTTTTCCAATCTGGAACCAGTTTGTTGTTCCATGTCTGGTTCTAACTGTTGCTTCTTGACCTGCATACAGATTTCTCGGGAGGCAGGTAATGTGGTCTGGTATTCTCATCTTTTTAAGAATATTCCACAGTTTGTCATGATCCATACAAAGACTTAAGTGTAGTCAATGAAGCAAAAGTAGATTTTTTTTAATTCCCTTGTTTTTTCTATGATCCAGTGTATGTTGGCAATTTGATCTCTGGTTCCTCTGCCTTTTCTAAATCTAGCTTGTACATCTAGAAGTTCTCCATTCATGTATTACTGAATCCTATCTTGAAGGAATTTGAGCATAATCTTTCTGGCATGTGAAATGAGTGATATTTCTCTTAAGACTCTTTCATTCTAAAGGATTCTCTTTTCCTTCCTAGCAGTTTACTTGTTGGAGACACCAAGTCATTTATCCCAAAGAGTTCTGTGCAGTTAAGAGTTTGTGAGTTACATCCCTGTGATACCATTTAACATGTTTTTCTGTCCCTGGTAGTTCCTACCAGTAAAAAGTAAAAGTCCCATTTAGGGACTTGACTATTTCTGTTTTGATTTTTTTTTTTTTGAATAAACATATTCAGTAGATGGTTGGAAATGTTTAGGGCCTCCAGTCTAACCTTCCAGGGTCTCTGTGGCTGGGACCTCCAGCTCAAGATGCTCCAAGCAAGCCTGAGCCTCTCATTAACAGAAGGAGAAGCCAAGCCTAGAAGGTTTAGTTGTGCACAGCAGAATCCCTGCAGAGTTCACACTCCCTTAGCAGAAGACCACCTGGGAGGAGGAGACTCCCCAGGAGAGCTTTAGAAGCTGCAGGTCCATCCACTTCATGTGAATCTGCGGGAAAGTTCCTCAGGCTGGCTCCCTCTCTACTTGCCGGCATGCGGGGTGGCCCACAGCCCCAGTCTGACTCATCCTCTCTGCCTTGCATTTCTTTCTTCCTCACACCCCAAGCGGACTGCTCATCGTTGTCCTCCACTCACCCCTGTCGTCGGAACTGCTGAAGCTGGGACCTAGAGACACCCCACCACAACTACTTTCCCCTCTTGCTCCAAGGTCTATCCCCACTTTATTTGAAAAATCAGGCGACACCTAGCAGAGACTTGCTTTGATTTTAAAAGACTTTAAAAATTTTAAAGTAATTCTCATCTTCCTCTTCTGCTGTTTCTCATCCTTATTTTATTGTTTGTTTTCTATCTTAAAGATTTCTTGGCAACCGGTTTTGGGAGAAAGAGATCTTTTACTAAAGACCAGAAGGCATGTTCCATGCCCACAGCCAAGGTGATAAAACTCCTCAGGTGTTTTCCCCTTCCACTGCCAGTGTCGACCGAGCCCAGGCACGCGCCAAGAGGGCTTCTCAATACCTGTGGACAGGTTCGTGATTCATCCAGCACTCAGAGACAAGCTGCTGCCTGGCACCCAGGTTCTTCTTGGCACCGGAGATTCAACGAACAAGAGCACCAGATGTCCACACACACACTGCTGGGTGTTTTAGTGAGGAGGACAGATTATAAGGAAGAAAACTCAAGTACATGTCATAAATTCAATAATGGTGTGTTACAAGGAAAGTGAATCTGGGTGTTACGGGAGTGAGTGACTGGGTGGAAAACAGCAAAGAAGGTGGACAGACAAAACCTGAATAATGAGGAAGTTGGGTCCAAGTCTTGGCACTTGTCCCTTGGTGCCTGTGTGATCTCCAGCAAGATTCTCAACCTCTCTGGTCTTCAGTGTCTTCTTTTGTGAAATGAGGGTATTAATAGTATCTACCTTATAGGGCTAGCATAAGAAGTAAATTAGTTAATATATGTAAATGAGTCAGTGTATGTTTAGCCCATTGCGAAAACTCAGTATTTTCTCTTATTAAGACATATGTTCCTATCAGAAAAATGCAAATCAAAACCACAATGAGGTTCCACTTTACACCAGTCAGAATGGCTGCCATCCAAAAGTCTACAAGCAATAAATGCTGGAGAGGATGTGGAGAAAAGGGAACCCTCTTACACTGTTGGTGGGATTGCAAACTAGTACAGCCACTATGGAAAACAGTGTGGAGGTTCCTTAAAAAGCTGCAAATAGACCTGCCATATGACCCAGCAATCCCACTGCTGGGCATATACACCGAGGAAACCAGAATTGAAAGAGCCACGTGTACCCAAATGTTCATCGCTGCATTGTTTACAATAGCTAAGACATGGAAACAACCTAGATGCCCATCAACTGATGAATGGATAAGAAAGCTGTGGTACATATACACAATGGAATATTACTCAGCATTAAAAAAAAATTCATTTGAAGCAATTCTACTCAGATGGACGAAACTGGAGCCCATTATCCAGAGTGAAGTAAGCCAGAAGCAAAAACAACAATACAGTATATTAACGCATATATAGGGAATTTAGAAAGACAGTAACGAGAACCCAACATGCAAGACAACAAAAGGAACACAGATGTATAGAATAGACTCGTGTACTTTGTGGATGAGGGTAAGGGTGGGATGATATGGGAGAAGGGCATTGGAGCATGTTAAATGTCATGTGTCTAATCAATCGCCAGCCCAGGATTGATGCTCGGGACTGGTGCAGCGAGATTTCCCGGGGGGGAGGGAGGAGGGAGGGGGGATCCGGAGGGGAAGCATATGTAAACCCATGGTGATATCATGACAATGTATGGCAAAAACAATATAAAAAAGAAAAAAAAAAAGACATATGTTCCTCTTAGGAGTGTCCTTGTGCCTATCTATAGATTGAAGGCTCTGAGAAGTCCTGCATTAAAACCTTACTGAACTTGTTTGGTTTACATTTGCCGAACTTACTTTTTTCATGACATTCCCTCATGAATGTTCAGGAAACCAGAGCTCCTTAGAACACATTTTAAAAGCAGCTTTATTGAGATATAATTCACATATAAAATGTGCCCATTTAAAGGATGCAATTCAGTAGTTTTTGTAGTATATTCAGAGTGTGCAACCATCATCACAACCTAACTTTAGAACATTTTTGTTCCTCTCAAAAGAAACCTGCATCTTCTAGCACTGATTTCTCATTTTTCCCTTCCCCCAGCCCGTATAACCACTCACCTGCTGCTGTCTTTATAAATTTGCCTGTTCTTCACAATTCATATAAGCGGAATCAGACATTATGTGCCCTGTTGTGACTCACAGCTTTCATTCAGCATAATGTTTTCAAGGTTCACTCTCATCATGGCATGTATCTGGGCTTCATCCCTTTCTATGGCCAAGAAGTACTTCACTGTATGGACACACCACATTTTATTTATCCATTTATTAGCTGATAGACTTACATTATTTCCACTTTTATGAAGAATGCCACTGCGAACATTCCTGCAGATGAACATATTGTGGGTGTATGCTTTCATTTCTTTTGGGTGTATACCTGGGAGTGAAATGACTGGGTCATGAGATACCTCTGTTTAGCATTTGGCAGAAAAGAGCACTCTTTTTGATGTTTTGGTTCCCCTTCCTCCCCGCTACCACCACCTTCCCGACTCTTCCCAACATCTAGGGAGCAGGTCAGAACTTTGCTACTTCCCAGCTCTGTGTGGTTTTGAGCAAGTGAAATTCACATTTCTCAGAACCTCCATTTTTCTCACCTATAAAATGGACATAAAGATGAAATGAGGTTATTTATGTAACATTCTTACACTAGTGTCTGGCCATCAGTGGTAGCTGTATTCTTGTTAGTAGCATCTGTGCATGTGCTGGTGAGAGCTTACCAGTATAAGCATTCTATGTTGGTAGATGTGATTGTAAACAGTGTCATGACCAGGAGTCCTATGCTTTCCTCCCAGGAGGCTCATATGTGTAAATGAGTCAGTGTATGTCTGGCCCATTGTGAAAATTCAATAAGTATTATCTCTTATTAAGACATGTTCCTCTTAGGAATGTCTCATCCTCATCTCCACTTGATTCCACCAAATGAATCTCTTAAAGTGATTGCATCGATGTGCAGTGTCAGTGGAAGCCTCACTCACTCACATCCTTGCCAACCTTTGATCGTGTTTCAGCATTCTTTACTTTTTGCCACCTTATGGTTCTGATGTGGATACCAGGCACCTTACCTGGACTGTTTCATTCAGCACCTACAGACACTCCGTGAGGTAGGTACAAAAATTCTCCCTGTGTTGCAGATGAAGAAACAGGCTTTGTGAGGTCAAGGGCCAGCCTTTAAGATATGAAGGCAGGCGGTCTGGCTCTGCTGCCTGGGCTCTCAGCTGTGGCTTCACTCTGCTTCCCATGGAGCAAGGGCTGGCAGATGCACATGAGAGTGACCTTGGAATGACTATTTAAGACCACTAAGAAACTTAAGAAACATGTTCTTCCTTTCATTCAACAAATATTTATTGAGCATCTACTCCATGCCAGACGCTGCAAACAAAGTCAAATCCCTGTCCCCAGGGCTTAAGAGTCCAGCAGGGAAGACAGATCAAATAAATCTGCAAGAGCACTTCAGCTCCAGGGAGAGAAACGAAGCAGGATCAGGAGGCTGCAGAGCAACAGGGGCGATGGTTCCAATGGGAGGTCAGGGAAGGCTTACGAAGGATGTGGCCTTTATATGAAGACCTGGATGAAGTGAAGGATGGACCACATGCCCACCTGCAGCGAGAGGGAGGTTTCTTGGAGGAGGGAACAGCAAGCACGAGTCTTTGAGGCAGAGCTTGGTTGGGATGTTTGAGAAACAAGGAAGCTGTTGTAGGTGGAATTCTAAAGCCAGACCCCCAGTCTCTGGTCATTTGACTAAACACAAATCCAGCTAGTGCCGTAAATGAACTTTGCATTTGTAAGTAAGGTCCCAAGTCTGTTGGTGTGGAGGTGAGCCAGGTAGATTAGGTCTAATCAGTTGAGCTCTTTAAGAGCAGAGAGCTCTCTGGCTCCTGGCAGGGGAATTAAGAGGTAGTTGAAGCACAAGAAAGATTCCATGTGCTACTGCTGGCTGCAAGTGGAGGGAGACACATGACAAGATGGCCTCTAGCACCTAAGAGCTGCCCCTGGCTGAACACCATGAAGAAAATGGGGACCACAGTCCTACAACCATAAGAATGGAGTTCTGCCAGTTACAACCAAGAGCTCTGAGGAGAATCCTCAGCTCCAGACAAGAGCACAGCTGGGTAACACCTTGACTTCCACTTGAGTGAAGGTCCAGCTCACCTTGCTGGACTTCCAGCTTCTAGAACTGTGAGCTAATAATCAGGTTGTGTTCTAAGCTGTTGACTTGGGAGGGGGGGGTAATTTGTTACATAGCAGAGAAAATGGATACAGAGGCCTCCTGGCTGGAAAGGAAGATGGGAGAATGGTGACAGGGAGAGGAGACGGGGCCTGAGAGGTCACGTCGGGCCATATGCTGTGGGACTGCGTAGGCAGTGGTGAGCACTTTGTCATCTGTGCTGAGGGACACAGAGAACCACCACAAGCATGTAGTACTCAGCCCTCCTCGCTGTCCATTCCCAAGCTTGCCGCCTCTAATTTTCCATCCTGCCCAGTGTTCCTCCCACCACCACCACCCCCGTACTTCCTGGTGTCATCTATCGATGTATGCGTGTGAATTGGTTGGGGCACTATTGATGGGAAGTGACTGGAAAACAACACAAACTACTTAACGCCCGAGTCCAGGGACTTCAGGCTTAGCCGGATCCAGAAGCTCAAGTTACCTTCAGAAATCTGTGCCTTTGCAGCTCTCTGCTTTCTTCATTGTCTTCATTTTCAGGCAGGCTCTCCCCATTCTGGTGGTGGAAATGGTTATCAGCAGCTGTGAGCTCATGTCCTGCCCTGTTATCAATCCAAACAGAGCCATCCCATCTCTCCTGCATGGTTCCCCTAAGAGTCCTGGGATAACTGGCACTAGTCCAGATTGGGTCACATGACCATGGCAGAGCCAGTCACAAAGGCTGGGGGTAGGATAGGGAGAAGACTTTCAGTGGCCAGGCCACCACTGTATACCTGTTCCAGGACATGGAGCACAGGGGAGGGTGGGGAGCAGGGGTCTTTAAGCCTACCTGGAAACCCCTTGAATGGAGAAAGGGAGAGATGGTCCTTGGGGATCCTCTAGGTGGTCACTGGGGTTCTGGAGCAGCCAAAGAGGGTCTGGATGCTGGGCGGCACAGCCAGCAGACATCCATTAGAGCAGCCAGCACCATCCACACCTCTGGGTGTCATGGGTGCCCATGGCAAGGATACAGCTTCTGCGCAGGGCTTCCAGAGCCTCACACTGGGTCCTGCTTAGATCACAGGGCCCTTGCTCTTCCCCTTGTTATCTCTGTATCCTATTAGGTCCTGGCACCAGTGTCAGGGGTTGTGGAAATACCACAGAGTTCTGCCTCTGCCCTATTGTTTACTGAAGAAATAAATAGAGAAAGAAACTCGACTGAACAGATGCTTGGACCAGCAGAGCAGCCCTGGGAGATTCATGCCACAGAGACTCATCGTCATAAACAGGCGCTGAGAGGGGCAGCCTGGAGAGTCTGTCCAAGTCCCAAACAAACGGGGACCTGAAGCCAAATGCGAGGCCAGCTGGAAGGCCCCTAGCCAGGGGGGAGGGGAGTCCCTCGGCTGGAGGAGGGTCCAGCAGGACGCTCCAGCTCATTGTCTGTGTGCAGAGTCGGGGTGGGTGCCAATGGCTGCATCTGCTCCTTGTTGCTTTTTAGAGGCAGCATTGGAAACAGATTTGGGAGGACAGGTGTGCTGCTCAGTTTGGATGGAGAGCCTCCCCTCCCCAGACACCAGTAATTGCTGTGCTTGGCCTCGCAGTGGCCGACAAGGACATCATCGGGTACCCCTCCTTCCCCAACCCGCACCTCCCGCTGCCACACTTTACTCCTGACTGCTCCAACCACACCAGCCTCCTGCTGTTCCTGAAATCTACCAGCACACCCCTGTCTCTGGACCTTTGCACCTGCTGTTCCCACCACCTGCAGTACTTCAAACACATTGCCTGGCAGCTTACTCCCTTACCTCCCCTAGGCTTCTGCTCACGTGTCCCCTTAGGTCACAAGACTTTTCCATCAGGCTCCATTTGCTGCAGTAACAAACAAGCCCCAATTCCTCATGTCCAGGCACAGCCAGTGCTCACCTCTCACATACACTGCATATCCGGGGTCATCACCTGGGGGCTCTGATGATCACCCAAGGCTCCATCTCTACTTGTTTTTTGCGGCAGTGCAGTGGGTGGGATCTTAGTTCCCCAACAATGGATAGAATCTGCACTTCCTGCAGTGGAAGCCTGGAGTCAACCACTAGACTGCCAGGGAAGTCCCTCCATCTCTGCTTGTGCTTTCGCAGTTACAGTGGCCACGGGACGGGAGGGTGGAGAAGCACATGGTGTCTCTGCAGGTCCTCCAGGTAGTCACACCTGTCACCTTCATTCACGTTTTGTGGCCAAAGCCAGTCACAGGTATCTGCAAGGAGAACCAAAAACATTTGGTGAACAGCTCAGGGTCACCCATTTTCTTAATCACCCTGCATCTGCAGACCCTGCTCTGCTTTAATGCCTGTCCCTGCCCTGCTTCCTGCCTGACATTACATTATATTTAGTTTTGTTTGCCTCTTCCACTAGAATCTAAGCTCTGTGAAGTCAGGCTTTGTCTGATTTTGCTGTGTACCTGCAGCACTTAGAGCACTGCCTGGTGTACAAAAGACGCTCAGGTAAGTTTTATTCAGGTGGATCAGCAGTAATATAAACAGGCAGTGAGTCAGGGTTGATGATAATGTGTGTGCTCAGTCATGTCCAACTCTTTGCAACCCCACGGACTATAGCCCGCCCAGCTGCTCTGTCCATAGGATTCTTCACACAAGAATACTGGAGTGGATTGTCATTTCCTCCTCCTGGGGATCTGCCCAATCCAGGGATTGAACCCACATCTCCTGTGTCTCCTGCATTGCAGATGGATTCTTTACCCGCTGAGCCATCAGAATCTTGGGTTAGGGTTATTGCCTTATTTTATAGTTTTAGTGGGGGTTGTCACCTGGCCCTCAACTGTAGAGAGAGCAGCAGATAAGGCATTACTCTATCTCGAGGCCCTCTTTCTTCTACCTGTATTGAAAATGATACCCATGTGTTTAGAGCTGTTTATTCATCTTGCATGTGGAGGTGATGCTGGTGGCTGGACAGCCCTTGAACTCAACTATCCCAGGGCTGCTCAACATCCCTGCCCAGTCTGCCACTTGGGTTTATTCGCCAGCCATTCTATCGAACAAGTGGGTTTCATTAAGAAGCACTACCAGCCATTCAGACCTTCTCAGGTAACTCATTAGCATGTTGTCTAGACAAGGTAAATTCTGGAAAGAAAACAGCAGTAAGGCAGGCAGAAAGGAGCAGTCACCAAATTCGTGGCTGGGGAACCTCTCAGGTGATTGTCCCCAATCACAGGGCATCCAATGACCAATGGCTTCTGTTTCTACCGCATTCGATGGGGAGTTTATTTGGCATCTCTTTCAGTAGATTGGTTCAAGCCTCCACAGTCAGGACCAGGAGCAAGGACCTCCCTGAGAGTAGCCCAGCCTGCCAGCCACAGGCACAGTCCACCTTGGCTTTCATAGTGGCTGAGAGCACATTATCTGTGGCCGGAATTCTTGGGTTCACACTTGAGTCCTGCCAGTTATGTGCTGTGCTTACTCACTCAGTCGTGTCCAGCTCTTTATGACCTCATGGACTGGAGCCCTCCAGGCTCCTCTGTCCATGGGATTTCCCAGGCAAGAATGCAGCAGTGGGTTGCCATTTCCTCCTCCAGGTATCTTCCCCATCCAAGGATCAAACCCACATCTGTTGCCTCTTCTGCTTTGTCAGGTGGATTCTTTAACACTGGCACCACCTGGGAAGCCATCATGGGTTATTAGGAGGATTAAATGAATTAACACATTTCCTTAATTAATTAATTAATACAAACATTCATAAGTAAAGAGTTTAGAAAGGGGCCTATCACATAGTAAGTGCTCAGTAAAAATTAACCATCATTATTACCACCAATATTATGAGGATGATTATTATCTTTCTGTTGTGATACAGATGTCGGTCAGTATAAGCACATGCTCAGAACTCTGGTCATATCTTTTCTGTGCCCCTTTTCAGCAATTTGATCAAAAGTCTGGCTTTATTGGCTAAAGGATATGTTCTGGTCCTCTGCAAGATGCTGGAGTGTGTTAACTGTAGCATCAGCTTTGCCCCCTAGAACTTGGGAATCTCACTCATTTAGTTTGCTCCAGCCATCACCTGCAATCTTCCCCATGCTGTTGCCTCTTCACACAGAATGCTGCCTCCTTCCACTGGTTGATGTTGTCCAATCTTGGGGACAATCTTCCCTATAAGTCTTCCTCACACCCCTGCCCACTCCACCTCTTACTCCTTCTCGTTCTTAAAGCTCTCAATTCTGGAAGCACCCACATAGAATCTTCTCTGGAGACCCACCTGCCTACTCAGCCTCTTATCTGTAAGAGGGACATTGGATCCAATCATCTCTAAGATCCTTTTCAGTCTAATGTGGGTTTTTGAAATATAATTAAGAGACTATTGATGAGATCTTTACAGGGAAAATCATAAAACATTATTTAAGGTCATGAAAGAAGGCCAGGGTAAATGGAGACATATGCCATATTAGTGGATGTGAGATTCAGTATTATAAAAACAAAAGTGTTCCCAAAACAACTTAGGCCCAATGAAGTTCCAATAATTATTTTTGGAATATGCATTCTCAGTAGAGGATTGATTCTAAAACTTGTATGGAGAAACAGAGGGCAAGGATAATTTAGACAAATTTAAAGAAGATCATGGGGCAATTTAAGACATCAAGATTTATTATAAACCTCGAGTTTTTGAGAGAGACTGATATTGAAACAATGATGGATACATAAGTGAGTGAAACTGGAAACTTGTTCTGTGACTCAGGTGACCTTGAAGATACAAGGAAAGGATGGACTACTTAAAAAACAAATAGTGCTTTAGCAACTGTTTTTCCAGGTTAATTTTTTTTTAAATTCCTACTATGTATCATACTCAAAATCCAATTCAAGGTGGGTTAAAAACCTATGTATGAAAAACATTACTTCAAAAGGAAAGCATAAGAGAAGATGACTTTGGTTAGGGATGAATTTCTTCAACACTGTAGGTGGGAAAGTTCAGGAAGACTAGTGGCCAGGCTGTGGGTCTAGAATCAGCACTGCCTGCAGTACAGAGTCAGACACCCAGCTTCATCTTTCTGCCCCTCAACGCATTTCTCACAAAGGGTGGGTGAGCATCTGAGAAGATACCATCAACTGTCTCCCTCACCCAGTTCCCCTCCTTTCTGGCAAAGCCCACTACTCACCCTGGGAGGTGAACACTCAGGCCAACTCCTTGCTAGTGAACTGTGGCGCCAAATGGAAAGCTGTGCCCCAGCCCTGGGAGATAACACTCAAGAGCCTTTGTGCCTTAGGCTTAGGGGAAACTCTTCTATCCCCAGTAGACATAGATAAGGCAAGTGCCTCTCACCAGGATGTTGCTACATCTGCTGGAGCCGCAGCAGCCTTTCATGACCATGAGGGAAGACGTAGGTCTGCTGTCAGTGGGGGAGCAAGAAGATGAAGATAGCCTGGGTCCTTGAAGAGTTCACAGGGATGCCGATCCTGCCTGGACCAGCCTGCCAGCAGACATCAAGTGCTGGGAGAAAGTCCGGTTTCCTTCTTGTTCCATCTGATTTGAATTGATTGACCTGTGACCTGCTGTCAGAAGTGTTGCAGTGGTCCTAGTGTCATAGCTTTGCTGGGAAAATTAAGTTAGGTGATGATATTTGTAAAACACTTAGCACGATCCCTGGAGGCTGAGAGAGTTGGACAAAGGGCAAGCTTTACAGACATGAGAACACAGAAGCCCTTCAGCACTGTGAGTGCCAAGCTGCTTCAGTTGTGTCAGACTCTATGTGACGCTATGAACTGTAGCCCACCAGGCTCCTCTGTCCATGGAATACTGAAGTGAGTTGCCTTGCCCTCCTCCAGGGGATCTTCCCAACCCAGGGATCAAATACGCATCACACATGTCTCCCACATTGGCAGGCAGGTTCTGTACCACTAGCACCACCTGGGGAGCCCCTTCAGCATTGTAACCACAGTAAAAGTTAAAGTTAACAGGGACTGAGAGGCACTCATGGTAGGGAGGAACGGGGAAGGGTTTCCAACTAAAGGCTCTTGATGAGTCCTCCTAGAGGTCCTTTGAGATTGGTGCTACTGTTGTGTTATTCACACAACAGGATCCTGAGGCTCAGAGAGGTTAAAAAACTTGCCCCAGGGCTCCCAGCAAGAAAGAGGTGGGGCTGGGACATGAATTCTGGCCTGTCCCTAACTCTGAGCTTGTCTGCAGCACTGGGCTGGTTTTCTTGGGACAGGAGCCCTACTGGTTCCCCTCCCAGGTGGAAGGACTTGTGCCATCAGCAAACCCTGCAGAATCAAGTGCCCCTCCGCCCCTGGAGATCCCAGCTCAGGGCCTCTGGTCATGTTTCTGTTCCTCCCTGTGTTATGGCTGGTCCTGACGTGCTCCCCAGAGAGGGAGGGATGAGCCAAAAACGCTGGCTCACATGCCTCCCTAATAGAATTAGAATGTTCATGTCAAGATGGATTTCTTTCGGGGATGGCCAAGCAAGCCACGTACTCAGCCGCCACAGGCAAAGGACAAACACACTGTGTCATCATAGCTGACACTTTGTCTGCAGGGCTGGGCGGGCAGAGAGGGGCCTGCTATTTGCACTCCAAATCCAGCTTCACTGGTGGGGACTGGGGTGGGGAAGTTTTTATTTTGATAACTTTGGGCTTTCTTCCCACATTTCTGTCACTTCTCCCCTTCTTCTGAGGCCACTCTCCCTGTCAGCTTGCAAGCCCCCCATTGCAGGGACATGATGTGGTGTGGTGGCCCTACCCCTTTGGGGGTCTGATCAACCCATGATAGGGACAGTAGGTACTGATCTGGAGTAGGGGCCCCCGCTGGTCTTCCTTGACCACCTTAACATCACCTGCTTCCTGGAATTCCACAGACCGTGGGGAGCCCCAGGTCAGAAATTGCTGTTTCTGTTGGCTTTCAATTCTGTCCTTGGCTCTCTTCTCGGATTTCTTGGCCAGCTTCAGCATGGACCCTGCAAGGCAGACTCCTGCTGGAGCACAGGACACAATGCTAGTGAGGTCACCACTGAGCTCCTGGAGGCTTCGGAGGGGAGAGCAGCTGAGAGGCTACAGACCAGGGCCTCTAAGGGACACAGCTCTTGAGCCCCAAAACTTGGTGTCGGGGGACAATTGCACACAGACCTGAGTTCTCTTTCTCCTTTGTTCAGTGTCCTGCAAATCTAAAATGAAAGTGTTAGTCTCTCAGTCATGTCTGACTCTTGGCAACCCCATGGATTGTAGCCCACCAGGCTCCTCTGTCCATGGGGATTCTCCAGACAAGAATACTGGAGTGGGTTGCCATGCTCTCCTCCAGGGGATCTTCCCAATCTAGGGATCAAACCTGGGTCTTCCACATCACAGCTAGACCCTTTACTGTCTGAGCCAACAGGGAAACCTGCAGATCTAAAACACCCATGCCCTTTGGCATGATTTGTGACCAGGAAAGTCGGCCATATGGTCCTCTGCCTGTGAATCCCTGTGTCCACTGGCTTCTCACTCGTCCAGCTGCTGCAACTTGGGGTTTAGCATCTACATTTATTTATCCTGTTGGAATTTCATCCTGGAGTTCTCGGCGCTTATGTGCTGGTCACAGGTGAAGGGCGTCCTAATCGAGATTATGCCGAGCTTTTGACCACTCACCTCAAAGAAGGTGATATAGGATTTAGGAGGCCCCTTCCCAAGTTGGCTTAGTGGGCCTGGGAGGCCCATGTGGACGCCGTCTACTGGGAGCTGTTCCTATTTTCACCCTGTGTCATTGGCTCTGAAATCCGGGCGGGCAGGGGTAGGATCTAAGGAGCCCACCCCCAGGTTGACCTCATCAACCATCTCTCTCTGTTGCCATTTCAATACCTCTGTTACAACTCTCACTGCTACATGTTGGCATTTAATTTGACCAAAGCATGACAAAGTCACAAATACATCCCCTTTGGAACTTTTCTCAGTGTCCCTCTCATTCTAAAAATCCCACCTTTTCAAGCAGACTATAAATTATTTCCCTTTCAGCTCCTGTCTGTCTCTTTCCCATTGTGAAAGTGCTAGTCACTCAGTCATGTCCTACTCTTTGCCACCCCATGGACTGTAGCCCGCCAGGCTCTTCTGTCCATGGGATTCTCCAGGCAAAAATACTGGAGTGGATTGCCATTCCCTTCTCCAGGGCATCTTCCTGACCCAGGGATCAAGCCCAGGTCTCCTGCATTGGCAGGTGGATTCTTTACTGACTGAGCCACCAGGGAAGCCCACTGGACAGTTTTATTTTTCTTGGCATCACATCCAACATTATACTGTAATGTAGGTGACTCTCAGGCCACTGTCTGTCTCCTCCCACTGGAATGGGAGCATCAGGAAGTCAGGGACCCTGCAGCTCTTTTGGTTGCTCCATTCTCAGGGTATAGGATAGTAGTACCCCAGGTATGCCATGGGCTCAACCAGTGTTTCCTGACTGACTGCATTAATCCATCTACTAAATACTGACAAGTGGATGCTCCACAATGTGTGTGGAGTCCTGTGGAGGATGGGAATAACTATCAAACACTACAGTTTATCGACAGCCTAGTGCAGATGCTCTGCGGTATGTGTTTCACATCTGTCATCATGCTGAACTCGGGAGCACTGAGGTTGGTGGTCAGAAAGCTGGGCTCCACTGTCCAAATGCCTGGTTTTCAGTTCTGGCCCCAGCACTTGCTAGGTCTGTGACCTCAGGCAGGAGCAGGTCATTCAGGCCCCCTCTGCTTCAGTTTCCTCATCTGTAAATCTCCCTCATCGGGGATAACCTTAGTACCTGTCCCATTGGGATGTGGCCCAGATTAGATGAGGCCACGCATGTAACACACTTAGAAAGATGCCCTGCACAGGATAGAGGCTCAGCAAAGGCACCTGTCGTATGAAGCCAGAACCCCCAGAATCCCCATGTAGCAGATAGGGAAATGAAGCAGGCTCCTGAGCAGACAGAGCCAGATGAGACCCACCTTTCCCCCCAGGGACTTGCAGCACAGTGGAGGGTCAGATTCAGACAATGTACTTCATTTTCACTCCTCGGTTCCCAATTCTTACAGAGGGACTGGCTCCAAAGCCTACACCCAGCTCACAAAACTATATTCCATGACTTCTAGGATGCCTTGGACTGATCTGTGTCATTTCGAGAGAATCTCAGTTATGCAAGGACACTTGGGTGTGACCTCAGTGTCATGTGGTGGTGAGCATCTCATACAAGCAGCAGGGTGTTAAAAGAGTGCTGTGTGAGTGGAAAAAGCTCCAGTAATACATATCACAGCCCAGGATGCTCACAGCCAAGGAGCAGTCCCAGCGATGGTTTAGGGTGGGCGTGCTGTTCCAATTCTCTCATAAGCTAAATTCAATTATGGGTTTCTTTGCATTTCTGGCCAATGTCCATTCATTGACTGTTCCATTTCTGCAGAGTCTGGGAGCTGAGAGAACCAGCAGCAGAGTTCCCGCGTGCTTCTTATTCCTTAAGCGGTGGTGAAATACTCCGTGCAAGGCGAGGCTCTCTGCTACAGCCTCACCTAAGAGAAGCTCCAGGCCCTGCCTAGCAAGCTGAAACATGCCTTAGACTAAGGGCCCATAGGGGTAGTCATTACCCGGCCTTGGCCTTTGAATCTTGCCGATGGTGGTATTTATATTCTTAAAACCTGGCTGAGCAGGCAGGCATTTCATTGGGGTGGGCCTCGTTTGGAGAGTTAGGTCATCGGCTAACAGTGTCTGCAGATGACTTCATGGAGACGGCCTGGGAGATGGCCAAGGGCTGGTCTCCTCTCTTTTAATCCTCAAGGTCACTGGTGGCTATGGGCATTAGTGGGCCAAGAACAGGGGAGAGGCCATCAACGTTAATAATAGTCAACATGGATGAATACTTCCTATGGGCCATGCAAAGACATGGGGTATTTATAAGTCTCAAGAGTAGGAAGTATTATCCCCATTTTCCAGAAAAGTAAACCAAGTCTCAGAGAGGTTAAGTAATCTGCCCACGTCACACAGCTGAGATGCTTGATATCTCACTTATATGATTCTGGATTCCACACTCAGCCTTTATTGGTCCTTAATTCTTCCTCTTGGGAAAGCAGGAAGGAAGACAGCCTCTGAAAAAGGGAAGAGGGAGAAGAAATGGGGTGGGGGGACAGGAGGATCAAAGGAAGAAAGGGTTTCAGGTGTTAGGAAGCCAGGTTGGGTGGCCTTGATGGTTTGCCCCAAGCCTTCCAGAGGAGCCCGAGCCTGTTGGGCAGGAGCGTGAGCTGGCAGCTGGCTACGGAACTCCCAATGCAGATCACGGAGGTGCGGCACTAAAGCAACATCAAAAGCCATCCTGTGCGTTCTGCCTCAGGATGGCCAGGACTCTATAGGTTGCTAGTGACAGAAAACCTAATCAAACCAGCTTAACAGAAAAATAAATACGGGCTCACAGAACTTAAAAGTGCAGAGCCAGTGCCTTCAGGCAAGGCTGCATCCAGGTGTTCCACCAAAGCTTCTCTCTGTGTGGATCTCTTAATGCATGAAGAAATTGACTGTGTGGATGTGTCATATGACCAGCCCCCTTTGTCAGATATATTTAGTTTGTGGTTGTTCTTTTGCTGTTCCCAAGAGAACTACATTTAATAAGCTTGTGCAGAAATGATCTTGCTGCCATGTGAGAGGAGATCTCTAAGATTAGTTCCTAAAAGTGGCATGGCTGAGCAAGTGAACTTGAAATTTCGATAGATGTTCCCAAATAACCCTCCAGAGGAACTGTACCACTGGCAACGTGTGACAGCCTCCCCAGCTCGGTGTATTGTTTTAGCCTTAGTCTCCTTCTCGAGGAGGAGTGGGGCTGGAGCAGAAGAGTAGCATCCAGGGAGCTGATCCTCTTCCAAGGTTTCTCCTGACACCTAGCCCAGCAGCTTCCACTGACATCTGGTAGATTTTATAGAAAAGTGTGTGGGGGATGGGGAATCACATAGCAATTGCCCAGATCCCTATGGCCCATATCCCAGGTGGTGCTAGTGGTAAAGAACCTGCCTGCTAGTGCAGGAGACATAAGACACACGGGTTCGATCCCTGAGAGGAGAGCCTGGCAACCCACTCCAGTATTCTTGCCTGGAGAATACCATGGAAGAGGAGCTTGGTGGGCTATAGTCCATGGGGTCGCAAAGAATCGGACATGACTGAAGTGTCTTAGCATGCACACACAAGCCGTGGCCTAAGTTTCATAATTAACATTTACTAAACTTATTTTCCTCACTATCTGTCCAGCATGCAGACACTAGTATAAGGAAGCCCAGTTTTATTTTATTTTTTGGCAACTTGTGGGATCTCAGTTTCCCTACCAGACATTGAATCTGGGGCCACAGCAGTGAATGCCCAGAATCCTAACCACCAGTCCTTGAGGGAATTCCCAGGAAGCCCAGTTTCAAAAGTTATTGTAAAAAGTTTAGATTAATACTAAGTCTGATAGATTGAGATTGATAGGATGACCGTGGGGAGTTATTTTATTCACTCATTTAAATTTTTGAACTATGTGCTGTCATCGTCTTCTAGGACAAGTCTGTCTCTTTCTCATCCAAAGGGCACATCTACCAGATTTTTGACACAGGAATTTTAGGGTAGGTTTTCAGTGTTAATAGTGTATGTAAAAATCAGGCTTCCCTGGTGGCTCAATTGTAAAGAATCTGCCTGCTGACGCAGGAGACACGGGTTCAATTCCTCGTCTGGGAAGATCCCACATGCCAAGGAGCAGCTGTGCCATAACTGCTGAGCCCGCATGCTACACCTACTGGAGCTTGCACACCTAGAACCAGCGCGCCACAGCAAGTGAAGCCACAGCAGTGAGACGCCTACACCACAACTAGAGACAAGCCTGCTCAGGAATGAAGACCCAGCAGAGCCAAAGAAGTAATTAAAAAAAAAAAGCCTACTGAACAGAATAAAGTGCTATTTGGTAAAAAGAAAGAAAGAAAGTTTCTTCCATATTGAAAAAAAAAGTACATGTAAAACTTTTCATTCACATTTATTCATTCACTCATTCAGAAACACTTGTTGAAGTCTTTTTAGGAGTCAGACACTGTTTAAAGTACTATCAGGCATCTCCAGATTAGGACAGGTGGCAGTGTATTGTACGTAGAAGATGCTCAGTCAATATTTGTCAGACAATGATGTGACTCTCTAAAGAACTTTCTAGCAATGATATTCTTGGATGTTGATTGGTTTATTAATATTTATTAGGTTTTGTGTGTGTGAGAGAGATGGCTTCAACACATGATGAGTTTAAATTCCAGCTTTTACAAGTAGTAAAAATTGTAATATGTACAAAAAGATGTACACATTACAAATTTGTAAATTTCACAATTGCAGTGTGTGTGGTTTGAGATGAATTATTCAAATCTCTGAGCCTCAGAGATTTGACTCTGTAAAATCTTGACTGTGTAAAGGGAGATAATAACCAAACCCCAATCTCCTCGTTCAGGAGTTGAAATAAAATGAGCCATAAAAATTGCTGAGCACACTGTGTCTGAAGAAAGCCCACAGGAACCCCTGCTCTAGTTACACTTGTGACCTAGACAGCTCTGTACCATCTCGTGGATTCTGAGCGGCTGGGGTTGGGAAGGGGAGTCTGATGGAGGTGGAAAGGAGAGGAGGATTGTGACCGCCTTGGACCCCTGTCCGGCTGTCTGCTTTCTCCTCTCCCAGTTTGAAGCAGCCACATGCTGAGGTGGAGGAAGCTGGTTTGCCAGCTCTGAGCCTGCGGTCTCTCTGGTCTGAGCAGCTAGAGGTCTCTCTAGGCAGCCAGAGCGGCTGATACCAGGCACTGCACGCCCCATTCCTGCACCTCTAAATATCAAAATGTCTCCTGGCCCAGCCCGAGGATCCCTGAGGTCAAAGTCACACTTGATGCACTGGAGGTTTCTTTTGCAAAGTATGCGACAGCCCTTTCCAGGTCAGTGCAGTGGAATTTGACCCCTGGAGCCCAGCTCCCCCCCTTTCCAGAGCCAGCCTCTTGTCTATGGGTTCCCACCAACTCCCAGAAGCTCAGCTTCTGCCTCCTCTGAGCAGAGCAGTTACAGTCATTTTCATTTCAATGTCTCTTTATTAAATGACTATGTTTAGATTACAAAAGCCATGTGTCTCATTGCAAAAATACTGAAACACAAATGTCACAGCAAATCCCTTTCCTCAGAAATGAGCAGTTTGTGAAAATTCTCTTAGAAATTATTTTGCGTAATGATTTGTTTTTAAACAACGATGGGATAACACTCTACAAATTATTTAGTCATTTCCTTTTTTTAACTTTAGAGACATCTTGGATGTCATTCCAAATCAAAGTCATCCTTTTTTAATGGCTGCAAAGAATCTATTGTATGGATGACCTATATTATTCCCGCCCCTGTGGGTAGCTATTTAGGTGGTTGCTAATTCTCTGCTGTTACAAATACTGCTGCAGCGAACAACCTTATGCATTTATTGTGAAGCACTTGAGCAATTGTAAAACTGAACACAGGAATTGGGAAAGGAAAATCACTGGCTCAACTAATCATCCTAATATTAATCAGGAGACACAGCCATCTTCGAAAAAGTCATTATTAGTCCTGTTTATAGGTGTGGAAACTGAATCACAGAGAGGCCAAAGGACAGTAAGTCCCCTACATACAAACCTTCAAGTTTCAGACTTCCAAGATGCAAATGTGCATTCCATCACCGTCAGGCGTGAGGGAAACTGCAGCTTGCCTTCCATCTCCTATTGTTGATGATCCTTCAGCTCGACCATCACCCATCTCCTCTGCCACCTCCAATAACTCTTCTTGCCTATTCACTCAATGCCAGCCCCTGTATACCAGCTGTTGGAACTGTACTACTGTATTTTTCAAGATACCGGGCTGTAAGATTAAAAATATTTTCTTTATAGTTTGTGTTTATTTTATATGGTTATCTGTGTGGAAAGTATATAAATCTATTACAGTACTATATAGCCGATTATCTTAGTAGGCTAACATTTTGGACTTAATGCGCTCTTGAAACAGAACTCATTCATATGCAAGGGGCTTTACTGTATTTGAGATCATAGCTAGTGAGAAGCGGGTTTTACATTTTGACCTATATTCTGATATTGATCTTCAGGAAAATTGTTTGCAAGTATGCCCTGCTATCAGGGCATACTGAGGACCAGAGAGCACATTTACCCCGAGCTTCATCAGTCGTCTATGTATCATCCTGTTGTAATCTCCACAACCACCCTGTGAAGCAGGACCTGTTGTCACACCAGTTTATGATGGGGGAAACAAAGCCCAGAGGTTGAGTGGTTGCTGGAAATCACCCAGCTGGCACAAAGGGGCTGGGTATGATGACACCTGTTTCATTTTCAAATGAAAGAAAATTTATGTGAAAATGTCTTAAGAAGTCTGTGGCCACCAGAGGGTTTCCCGGATGCCCCACCCCCACCACACCAATGACCCTTTCTCTAATCATTCCCTGAATATGTGGATGTGTGTGGTTGGTGGCTGGCAGTGACAGTGCCTTTGGGGGGGTCTTTAGGGGTGGCTGGGAATGACTTGGGCACAGAGTTGGGAAGAGTTTCATGATTGGAAGGGCAGGACTCCTACCAGGGTGAGGCTTTCTATCCTTCAGGAGGAGGGATTGGGGGCAGAGAACCCCTGCGAATCTGATAGAAGGGAGTGACCTTCCACTTCCGGAAAACAACCTGGTGAGTCTTTTCTGGGAGTTTCCAGCACTTCTGGGAAAGCCACCTAGGTGCCCTTCCCCCTCCCCTTCCCTCTGCGGCATGCACACTGGTCTGGACCCCTCTCCAAGTCCCTTTGTGGCCTGCAGGTGCTCACACCTGAGTGTCAATTGCTTTACTTGGCTAATTAGATCAGAACCTTGCCTCCTGGATGCCCAAGCCTCCCAAGGGCTTATCTGAGAGGAGACAGACTTATTTCTGAGGGAAGATAGCCCACGGCTGAGCAGTGGAGGGAGGAGGGAAGAGGCAGGGCTATTTTGGAGGGAAGAGGCAGGGCTGTTTTCTGACCACTTCCGGAAGAAGGCTGGGGTGGAGTTTTACCCAAAAAAGTGGAGGCCTCAGGATGGCTTGGCCCCCCGGGTGACTGCAAAGCCCTCAGGGAGGCAAGGTGACTGCTCACACTGGTCAGGAAGGTCCCTGGCCATCCCAGTCAGGATATGACCCCACCCTACACGGGGGTCCTGTGGGCCCAGCTTCCCTGTGGATTCTTTGTGTCTCCTCTTTGGCACATCTTCACCTGCCCACTTTCTTTCCTCTCTCTCTCAGAGTGAAGAACTCAGGCTCTGAGTGTGAGAGGCAGCCAGGTGTCCCTTGTCTACCATCAAGGGACTGCTCAGTACAGTGGACTTGGGGCTGCAATCCTTCCCTCCTTGAGCATCTCTGAACCTGCCTCTTGCAAATCCAGCCTTCAGCTGCATCCAGCTGACTCTATGCTTTCTCCTCTGTACCTTTGCACTAGTTGGTCTGTCTTCCCAGAATACCTACTCCCCAACCCCAGGGACTCCCCAGGTGGCTCAGTGGTGAAGAATCTGCCTGCCAATGCAGGGGACACAGATTTGATCTCTGGTCCAAGAAGATTCCACATGCTGTGGAACAACTACACCCCTCCGCCACAACTACTGAGCCTGTGCTCTAGAGGCTG
This sequence comes from Antilocapra americana, assembly GCA_007570785.1. Taxonomy (NCBI): domain Eukaryota; kingdom Metazoa; phylum Chordata; class Mammalia; order Artiodactyla; family Antilocapridae; genus Antilocapra; species Antilocapra americana. The sequence goes on along the minus strand of ML660204.1, from coordinate 3,514,975 downwards.
GGAACTGCAGCTCCTGAGCCCAACTTGCAGCAACTACTGAAGCCCTCATGCCCTAGAGCCTATGCCCTGCAAAAAGAGAAGCCACCACAATGAGACGACTATGTGTCCTGCCATTAGAGAGTAATCCATTAATCAATGAAGACCCAGCACAGCCAAAACTTAATAAGTTATTGAGAAAAATAAAGGTTAACACCGTCAGTTTGACCTGTAACCTGCTGTTTGAAACCACTTGGCTAAATGTCACTGCATTAGGTTGTATCCTCCTGAAGCAAAACCTCAAGCATGGATTCATGTGCCCATGACTTCCAGAGCATGTATGTCAAGGGGCAGCTGGACAGCGGGGGGGAAGTACCAAGAGTGAAGTGGTTTCAGGCACACACCACGCTAAGCTCAGGACCCCACCTACAGGGAGCTCTGGAGTGTGAGTGACCCTCAGATCCCAGCCTGCCTGGAGGCAGGGAGCTGGACTTCTGATCATTAGTTCAGGGCCACTGGGACAGCACCAACCAGGTGTCTCCAGCTCCCTGTGCCTGCAGGCAGAGCAGAAACAGTGGCCCAGGTGTCTTGCTCTGAAGACAGTGGCAGGTCCGGGGCCTCAGGGAGACAGGAGGAGAGCGCGGAGCTTAAAAGGGGATTTGAGGAGGCCTGGGCAGGTGCTGGCACTTGGATCTGCAGGACAGATGGTCAGGAAGGCAAAGTGGATGTTGCACTGGAAGCGGGGGGAACATGCCAGAACCCACAGGCACAAGCTGGAGCCCACAGGGACAGACTGGAACTCGTATTGGCTCTTGTCCCTTCTGACCATGGTGATGGGGGTGTCCTGCCGCAGCCGAGACCTTCACCAGGGGGCTGAACCCATGCCTGGCCTGGGAGTTGGAGGAGTTGAAGGAAGAGCCAGGTGGAGGGGGACTAATGGTAACCTCTCATCATGGGTTGAATTATGGCCCCCAAAAGGTGTGCTGAAGCTCTAACCTCCAGGATCTCAGTGCATGACCTCATTTGGAGACAGGGTCAATGCAGATTGCGGTAATAAGATGAAGTCACACTGGAGGAGGGTGGGCTCCTAATCCAATAGAATTGATGTTCTTGAGAGGAGAGGGGCAGTTGGACACACATGTGTAGAAGGAGGATGATGTGAAGATGGAGGCAGAGATCAGAGATATACAACTGCAAGCCAAGAACACCCAAGCCACCAGAGGCTGGGAGAGGGCAGGAAGGACCCTCCCTTAAGAGTGCTGGTCCTGCTGATACCTTGATTTTGGACGTCTAGTGTCCAGGACTGTGAGGGAATAAGTTCCTGTCATTGTAGGCCATCTGCGTTTTGGGTACTTTGTTATAGCAGCTGCAGGAAATGAATGTATCCCCCCACCCCCACCTCCCCTCCCATCCAGCCACTGCAGAGAAGAGAGTTCCAGGAGATAGGTCCTGTTCTGGCCACACCAGCAGATCCAAGCCACCCAGCCTCTTAGATGACTGCCACCACCTCAAGGAGGACCTGAGCGGCGCCCCTTGCCCAGCTCCTTCCTTGGGTCAACCATGCATGATTAAGTAATGTCAAGTCACTGGGAATCGTTGCCAGTTTCCCCGGGAACCCATTCTCTCTGGCAGAGGAGTGTGCCATCTGGTTCCTTCTCTCTGTTGTCTCAGGCCTAGCAAAGTGCCCAGCACACTGTAGGGCCTTTTGTAACTGACAGAAGGGGTTGGAATTTGCAGGGAGAGAGTGGTGACCACCACTGGGCTGGCATCCCAGCCTAGGTGGGCGGGAGGGGCACCTCCTCTTCCCAGACCCGCACTGGTCAGGAAATCTACCTCTCAGAGAGAACCCAGTTTTCTTCCTTGCTCCTTTGGACAGGCAGCCCCAAACTCTGGCTTACCAGTTTCCTCCAAGTGTTAATTTATCAGGACAGTAATAATCTTTGGGAAGATTTATGGTTTGGAGGGATTACCAGCCTGTAGTGGTGGAGATGATAGGCGTTTATTACCTACTTAACCATTTAAGTCGAACAAAAAGGGAAAGCCTTGTTGCACAAAAGGTGATGAATGTTTCTGTTAAAACACCCTGTTAACATGATTCATTAACATGACAAAGAACGGCCTGGTCTCCCCATGCCATCAAGGAGGTTGGAAGATCCCACCAGACCTGCTCTTGGGAAGGTTGTGGGGGCCTGCAAGAACTCAGGGATTTGCTTCTACTCTGCTTGGGGTTGGGGGTGAGGGCATATCTGCCCAAGTCTGCTTTGTGGCGTCCAGGTCTTTTTTAAGAATCCTGACCCATGTTCCCCTCTGACAGCTACAAGCTGTATTAGGAAGGGAGTGCCATCCCTGAGTTGGGAAGATACCCTGGAGAAGGAAAAGGCTACCCACTCCAGTTTTCTGGCCTGGAGAATTCCATGGACTGTGTAGTCCATGGGGTCGCAAAGAGTCAGACACGACTGAGCGATTTTGACTCACTTCACTTAGCTATGAAAAAAACCTCAGAGGTCTTCCCCCCAAATCTGCTCCTTTTTGAAAATAGCAAAGGGATCAGCTAAGGATGTCATGACTGTGCTGTCTGACACTGGTGTCTGGTCACTCAGCAACCAACAGAACAGTGGATACTGAGCCTTTCGTGAACAGAAATGTGGCAGACAGGGATGTAGCGGAGTGTCCAAAAGCTAGAGTGTGGGCAGTGGACTGGCCTGGGTTTAAACTCTCACTCCACTCCCCCTCACTCTGTGATCAGAACTTACTTCTCCCTGAGCCTCAGTCTCCTTGTCTGTAATACAGAGCTAAAACCTGGACCTGGTTCCAGACTTGTTACCGGGGTTCAGTGAGAGAATCACAGCAAAGCTCTTGGGTCACTTCATGGGCAGAGCACAGTACAGTGGCTGGCACAAGTCGATGCTGAATATAGGAACTTTGGGGGATCTCCAGGCTGCTTTATGAGATTCCTGGTTCATCAAACCTGACCACTGTGCTCTTAACCCTTCTCTCGAGTTCTGCCAGCTTGTTACTGATTAAAAAAAAAAAAAATACTGATGACCTTTATCTCATCTCTCTGTCTTGATTCTCACCCCAGCTCTATGAGATCTGCACCGTCATTAGCTCCATTTTGCAGATGAGGATCATTGAGGCTCAGAAAGGGTTAAGTGACTCACCCAGGATCACATGGCCAGGAAAGGATGAGTGCCCAGTTTGAACCCTAATCTGTCTGAATCTTTGTCTTTGGTATTTAAAAATGTGTCCTGCCAGCTGGGAGAGGCAGGAAATGGGCAAACGTTTCTTAAGGAATCACGTACCAGAATCTTTCATGCCTTTATCTCATTGAATCCCCATGGCAGCACTTCAAAGTATGTATTTTAATAGTCTTGATTTATAGCTGCTTGCTCATAGAGTGTTAGTGCTTCAGTACAAGGAGTGACTTTGGGGAGGTAGCCGGGCTTTGGAGCAAACCACTTTCAGCTTCAGTTTCAACTATGGAACTGTGTGACCCAGGATAAGTTGCTTAACTTCTCTGTGCTTCAGCTTCTGACGGATACTCCTGGCACCTACCTCCTAGGTGGTTTGAGGCTCCATGACTTTATATCTCCACGAGAGGCTCATGGTCGGGGCTTGTTTGGCAGCCTTGGGCTAGACTCTGGCACCCCCCTCACGCCCCTCACGCCCCCTGCACTGCCCATTGCTCAGTGGGTTATAATGATCTACAGGGTTTTCATCACTAGAAACTATTCATGTCGATCTGACCCCACCGATAACAACTTCTCTAAAACACACCTTCCTGTTTCTCTTTTATTTGAAGATGAAATTCATATTTCTACTATCTACTATAGGTGTGTCTGAGAGCAAAAAAAAAAAAAAAAAAAAAGCAGTTTAAAAGCCTGGAATTCAAAACCCAAAAACCTTTGAAGCTGCAGCCAGCTGAAAAAAATTGCAGTCAACTGTAGTCACTCATGTTTATCACGGAGAGAAAAAAACGTTCACTCCAAACAAAGCCGCTTACCGGGGAGAGGGAAAATATGAGAAGTATTTGGTCAAATGCTTCATTTGCTGCAAAGCTGGCCCCTGAGCCGCTTACCCAGCAAGGCATTTCACCCACCGGGGGCTTGGCCTCTCCCCCCCCCACCCCAGGAAGTTATTAAGTTGAAAATAATGAAGGTTGCTAAGTGATTTCCCCTCTTGTGAAACCGCTAGAAAGGAATCCTGTCATTGTTTAATTTAAAAATGAAGAAGGGAAAGAAGAAAGGAAAGAAGGGGAGGAAGGAAGGAAAGAGAGAGGGAGGAGAGATGGGGGAGGGAGGGGACGGGAAGAAAGGAAGCCCTGTGATGTGCTTAGGCGCTGCTGGGGCTCTCCTGGGGGCTGGAGTGGGGTGGGGGGTCATCTCTGCTTATCACAGAATGAGTTCATTTCCCACTCAGCTGGAAAGTGGTCCCTGCCAGGCCCTCCTCCAGCTGCCCCCACTCCTTGCCGGCACCTCTGTTTGGGCAGTTGCCTCTTCCCTGCACCCAGGAGGGAGCAAAAGGATTCTGAAATTCTCTTGGCACCTTATGCCAGTTTCTCCTAAAGGCACAAAGGTTCAAATTAGAACACAGAGCAGAAGTTCTGGATTCGCACTGACTCCAGTGTTTCCCAGTTGCATGGCCTGGAAAGGTCCCTGGCTTTTGCTTGACTGTGAATTTGTGTATGTGTGTTAGTCACTCAGTTGTGTCTGAGTCTTTATGTCTCCATGGACTGCAGTCCTCCAGGCTCCTCTGTCCATGGAACTCTTCAGGCGAGAATACTGGAGTGGGTTGCCATTCCCTTCTCCAGGGGATCTTCCCAACCCAGGGATCAAACCCAGGACTCCTACATTGCAGGCAGATGCCTTACTGTCTGAGCCACCAGGAAAGCTTACTTATGTGCAAAACAGGATCAGTAATGTATTTATTCTGCCTACATATTTAGGCTGAACTCTGTTTGTGTAGGTCAAAAATGGCCAAATATCAGTAATTCCATAAGGTTCTATCTGAATATGGGGCTCCCCTGGTGGCTCAGATGGTAAAGAATCCTCCTGTAATGCAGGAGACCCAGGTTCAATGGACCCAGGTTCCAGGGTCAGGAAGATCCCTGGCAACCCACTGCAGTATTCTTGCCTGGAGAATTCCATGGAAAGAGGAGCCTGGTGGCCTGCAGTCCATGGAGTCGCAAAGAGTCGGACACAACTGAGCAACTAACACTAACACCTGAATCAGTTGAAAAGGGAAGAACATAGGAGTGTTAGGAGAAGCACACTGACTGAAACCGCCCACCCTCCCCAGGCACCATAGTTAACTATTTGCATGAGTTGTTTTATGACAGGAGGTCCTGGTAAGGAACACAGAACTAATAAGCCACCACCACCAGGAAGAGTTCCCGAAAGGTCAAAAGGAGACACCACATGTCCAACCACCTCCCAGAATCCTTCTCTCTGGCATCCGTCTTGGCTGAATAAGGCATGCACCACCAGAAAAGACTTTGAATCGGAATGATTGGCTAAAGACAACCCGGAAATTAATCCCATCATCATAAAACCTGAGACTGCAAGCCAAATGGCAGAGCAGTTCTCCTGGGTTCCCTTACCCTACTGCTCTCTGCCCAGGCGCCCTTTCCCAATAAAATATCTTGCTTTGTCAGCACATGTGTCTCCTCCGAAAATTCATTTCTGAGTGTTAGACAAGAGCCCAGTTTTAGGCCCTGGAAGGGGTCGCCCTTCTTGCAACAGGAGTATTTTGAAAGTGATTCAGTGTTGTACTGATTTTGTTATTGTTTTTCAGTCTCTAAGTCGTGTCCAACTCTTTGTGGCCCCACGGACTGTAGCACACCAGGCTTCTCTGTCCTTCACTACCTCCCGGAGTTTGCTCAGACTTGTGTCCACTGAGCTGGTGATAACCATCTAACCATCTCATCCTCTGCCACCTCCTTCTCCTTTTGCCTTCCATCTTTCCCATTATCAAGGTCTTTTCCAATGAGTCAGCTCTTCACATCAGGTGGCCAAAGTATCGGAGATTCAACTTCAGCATCAGTCCTTCCAGTGAATAGTCAGTTTGATTTCCTTTAGGACTGACTGGTTTGATCTCTTTGCTGTCTAAGGGACTCTCAAGAGTCTTCTCCAGCACCACAGACGTTAACTTATTTCACAGGGATTCCCCGAATGTCTCTAACATGCTGGTACTGGGATGTCAGCACGTACTGGGGACACTGCTTAATCCTTGCAACAATCTCAGGGATGGATGCAACTGTTTCTCATTTTATGGATGAGGAGACCAAGGTTCTTGTGGCTAGAATCACATACCCTGGGACATTCAATAGAATGTAGAATAGCCAGAATTTGAACTCAAGCAGTCTGGCTTCCAAACCTAAATTAAGCTCTTCATCATTAAGTAATCAATCATCAGTTATTTTTTTTAAATCTTTATATTCATTCAATAAATATTTCTTGGTTTTTAAAAAGGCTCCAGACACTGTCTAGGCATTAGGAATAGAGTGATAAGGAAGATAAAGTCCCTGCTCCCATGAGGGAGAAAGACAACATACAGCAGATGAGTATAAGCCATTCCAGATACTGGTAGGAACAGGAAGGAAGATAAGGAGTGGGATGGAGAGGCTTCCATATAATGGGAAACTCTGAAAGCGCTTGGAATTTTCTGAGTAATAGGGGTGATAGGAGCATCTTTTTTTCCTACTATTTGGCCTTTGATGCCACTTCCTGACACAGAGCTCCTAAATCCTTTGGAATTTTGTGATAGGAACATCTTTTGCTCTGATGAGGCATCCCTTGGTAGATTCTTAATTAGCTTCATGATGGGGGCTGGTCACTGGAAAGACCTGATCTTGATTAGAAGGTTGGGACTATGAGCCCTATCTCCTCAATCTCAGGGGAAGGGTGAGGGGCAGAGGAGTGAGTTAATAACTGATCATGCTTACATGATGAAACTTCCATGGCTGTTGTTGTTGTTCAATTGCTATGTCGTTTCTGACCCTTCATGATTCCATGGACTGTAGCCCACCAGGCTCCTCTGTCTATGGGATTTTCCAAACAAAAATACTGGAGTGGGTTGCCATCTCCTTCTTCAGGGGAATCTTTCCTGACCAGTGATCGAATTGTGTCTGTTGCATTGGCAGGTGGATTCTTTACTACTGAGCCACCAGGGAAGATTGGAATTTCGATAAAAAAAAACTCTAAATGATGATGTCCAGGAAATTTCCAGGTTCTCAAATGCATTCACATGCTGGGATGAGGGTGCACTCCAGCTCCACAGGAACAGAGGCTCCTGGTTTGACCATTTCCCCACCCTGCCCTGTGCACCTCATCATCTGCATGTTCATTTTTATTCTTTATAATAAACCAATAAATGTAAGTAATGTGTTTCTGAGTTTTGTGAGCAGTTACAGCAAATTATTGAGCCTGGGGGTCATGAGAACCTCCAATTTATAGCTGGTTGGTCAGTGCAGGAGATCCAGGACTTGTGATTGACATCTAGTGTCAGGTTAGTTTTTTTGGGATTGAGCCCTTAATATATGTGGTCTAATTCCTTGTGTTAATATCAGGATTGAACTGAATTGTAGGATACTCAGTTGGTATCCAGAGAGTTAGAGAATTAGTTTGTGTAGGGAAAAAACCACATACATATTTGGTGTTCGAAGTGCTGAGAGTACAAACAGAGCATATAGTTGGTGTCAGAAGTGGGATTAATTAGCCCAGCACTGGCTCATGGAAGTGTGTGGCTTGAGAAGAGAGGATGAAAGGGTGTGGGCTGAGGAAATTTTGGTTCCTGGATGACTACGTGGTTACCTGTGGTGTGGAACAGCAAGAGTGCTCCAACCAGTTACTAAAGATAAAGATTGCCAATGGAATTCAGAGTTGAATCTAATTCCTGGGAGGTTAGCTTACTGTATGCATCAGAAAATTGTCTTTCCTGGTGGCTCAGATGGTAAAGAATCTGCCTGCCAGTGCAGGAGACCTGAGTTTGATCCCTGGGTTGGGAAGAGTTCCTGGAGAAGGGAATGGCTACCCACTCCAGTGTTCTTACCTGGAGAATCCCATGGACAGAGGAGCCTGGCAGGCTGCAGTCCATGGGGTCACAAAGAATTGGACATGATTGAGCAACTAACACTTTCAAGAAAAAAAAAAAGCAAGATATATAATACTTTGGCTTTGTTGTCTGTAATAGCTAAAATGAAATTAATCAGAACACTGTGTTGGACCTTGACATGAGACAAAGCTCAGATTTCAGTCTGCCCTTGGTTGCCACCCTCAAAGCCACCCATAAAAGGAAAAATTATGTGAGCACCACAGAGAGTACCCCCTCAAGATCTCTAGCCACCAGGAAACTAGTCCATTGTGAGGGGAGGAAAAAACCAAGAAATGTTTGAAAACAAAGGGAATAGTGTGAAAGGAGTTGTCTTGTGGATCAGTGTCATCCGATTCCTGAAGAACCTTAACTAGAAGGAATTTTGAGAGTGACTAACTCAGGGGTGGTACCGCTAGTGTGTAAACTGCAGAGTAGAAGAGGCTGTTTTTGATGGGTGGTCTGGGTGCTGATACTGGGGAAGGCCAGGATGGCTGGGACATCTGGAATGGAGCAAGGGCAGTAAGGAAGGGCAGCCAGAAGGGTGGAGCAACTGCGAAGTGTGACCTGGTCTCCTGCAGGAGGCTCTCCAGGCAGAGGTGATGGTGGTCGGGGTCCAGGTGCCTCTGGGAGAGGTGGGTGGAGTCAGAACCTACCTTGAAGGTAGAGGGGGCAGCATCTCCTGGTGTACTCAGTATGCGAGAGAGAAAGAGAAGGCTGTGGTCTTTGAAATTCCAAGTCCACAGCTAGTAACTTGGAGAGAAAATACGTGAGGTCCAGGCTCTTGATACTGCTCAGATGTTCTCTTCACTGTTCATTCATTTCACAAGCATTTACTGAGTCCTTACTGTGTTCTTGTGCCCAGCACTGTGGCAGACCTGGTCTGCTCTCATACAGCTTACATTCTGAGGAGAAGGCAGATTCCAAGACACACATGTCCTCAGGGCCAATATAATTAAGTGGATGTAGAGAAGTGAGGTGCCCCAGGAATACAGAGGGGACCTCATTACTCCAGACTTCGCTGGATCTGCAGAAGGACAAAGCCGGACCAGAAAGATAGCCAGCATCTCCTGAACTCTTCCCAGGGCTGGGGAGTGCGCTAAGCCGCTTAAATCCCTGATCTCATTTTAATCTTGGTAGGAACCCTAGGAGAAAGGGAGTATTTTTATTCCCTTTTTATAGATGAGAAAACCCAAAGTTTTGGGGCCAGTGTGGGTTTGGGGGTGGGCAGGTGGCTCAAGATTACGCAGCTGGTCAGGCAGAGACTCAAACCTCAGGATTTGATCCTAAGCTTCTCCCTCTTCTCTGTTCAAAGTTCTCTGCTATCAGCCCCTTCCCATTACTTCTTGGAGAAAAAGGGACGGGATTAATAAATCAATATGTCACATAAGAAGCATGGTTTACCTCCCGACAGTCCCCTGTGATAGAAGCAGGTGTGTTTTCTGGAGTGGGGTGAACATGAGGGAAGGTTGATGAAAGTCCAGAGTTTTCTCCCACAAAGTCCACTGTGACCTTTAATTACTTACAGATTTAATAGAATATCGTCCCACGTGATTTATTCCACTGAAAGATTGATTAGTAATATAACTTGAATTGTATTCCATTTCCCCATGCAATTTAAGATGATTTACTGCCAAATAAAGGCTAACCCCAAAGCCCTTGCTTCAAAGAATGGCAGTCCCCCTCCCTTGCTGTTCTGACACATTTGGGAGGGAGGAATTGTGCCCTGCCCATCAGAAAGCAATTCCCGCTTTCCTAACTTTTAACTAAGTGAGGCTCTGGGCCCTTCCAGTCTTGGCCATTTAGTCTGGGTCACTATTCTAGCCCAGGGTTCCTCAGCCCTGATACTGTGGACAGTTGGATCAGACCCTTCTCTGCTGCGGGGCCATTCCATGCCCTGTGGGGCAGTGAGCAGCACCCATGATCTTCACCCACCAGATGTCAGTAGCGCCCCCTGCAGTTGTGAACAACTAACAACGTCCCCAGACACTGACGGGCAGAATCTTCACCCCTGGCTGAGAATAACTCATCTGGACTTCACTGATGTGAGGAAAACCAACATGTGTTCTTTAGAAAAGAATAAATAAGCACATTTAAAATCTCACTTGCACACCTACAATTAAAAAAGGGGAAACTTCCTCCGAGGGAGAAATCATAGCTTTTGTTTCTTGTCTCTCTGGTCCTTGTTGTTACGGAGACAGCATCCTTTAGGTCCACCTGGGAGACCCTCCATGGACCCTGGGTTTTAACAGGTGTGTTGAGCAGGCAACATGCTGTGCCTTGTGAGCAGCTACTATGTTTCAGCCTGTTTCTTCCTTTCTGTGTTCTGGATCTTGCAGGAACCAAAGGGACTTCTGAAACCTCCAGATGAAAACACAGTGGTTAGAACGTGGCTCCAGTGCAGTCCGAGGTCTTCAGCCAGGGGAATACACGTTCCAGTTACTGCATTGGATCTACCAAATCCTGGGCTTTTAGCTTTTGGGAACCCCGTCCCTCTGGGAGGGGTTTCCCCAGTGGCTCAGTGGTAAAGTGTCCACCTGCAGTGCAGGAGACACAGGAGATGAGAGTTTGATCCCTGAGTTGGGAAGATTCCCTGGAGAAGGAAATGACTACCCACTCCAGTATTCTAGACTGGAAAATCCCATGGGTAGAGGAGCACGGTAGGCTACAGTCCATGGGGTTGCAAAGAGTTGGACACAATGGAGCATATACGCGGTTGTAGCAGTTGTCTGTCTGGGATGATATTTAATGTTGCTGTGTGTGTGTGTGTGTGTGTGTGTGTGCACGCGCGTGTGCATGTATGTGTGTGTTTGAGTATGGCACTAATTATGGAAATTTGTGGGACAGTTCCCCTCACACCAGCCCCCTTCCCTTTTCCATTTTAGACAAATAAAACAGCCCAGTCCTGCTCTGCGGCAGGACCACCAGGGCTGAGTAAAGGGCCGCCAGCCCCTCCCGCCAGGTCCCGCGTGCTCTGCCCCACTTGGCTCTTTCAAGGACAGCTCAATGAGTGGCCTTGTTGAGACTTCCACTGAGGCCTGGCTGAGAAGGGACCATTAAAAACAGTTTAATCAGAACAAAAGCAGTTCTGTTCGTATTGTCCCCTGGTTGCAGTTTGGACGCAACAGCTGAAAATCTATCTGCACGAAGCCACAAATCTGGACGCAGCCATGCCTTGGAGTCTGCCCTCCACAGGGACTTCAGGATGGATCCTTGCTGCAGATAATTTACAATGAAAGCAAAACACAAGGAGAAGCCTTTTTATTTGGCACAAATGTTTCCTATTAAAAGCCTTCCCAAGCCCCTGGTAACTGGAGCGCTCCTTTTCCTGCCCAAGCTCAAGGTGATCATATTCATGCATACAGAGTGTCTTGAAAGAATTCCTGGCTTGGATGCCAGTTCTGTCTGCAAGGAATGGTGTGGAGCTCAACTGGGAAAAAAAAAGTACACAGAGGCAGAAGCATGTGAAACGGAGTATCTTTGGGTTGATTTTAAACGCCTGCCCTGGAAGCTTTGTGGTCACGGATTTTCTGCTGCCAAGAAGATTCAAACAGGTAGGGGCAATTGTGGTAAGCCTCCAGAACCTTCCAGAAATGGGGAGAATTGCCCCAAAATGGAGCTGCTTGTGTGTTATGGAGGATGGGCATTTTTGTGGCCAGCTTTCTGGGACATGAGAAGAGCTCAGTGCCACCTGTCCTTTGTAGCAGACCACCTGAAAGAGGTTATTTAAACATTTTTGGTTTTCTAAAAAGACCCTGATGCTGGGAAAGATTGAGGGCTAGAGGAGAAAGGGCGACAGAGGATGAGATGGTTGGATGGCACTACCAACTCAATGGACATGAGTTTGAGCAAACTCAGGGAGATAGTGAAGGACAGGGAAGTCTGGCATGTGGCAGTCCATGGGGTCACAGAGTTGGACACAACAATTTGTTGGAAAGACTGATGCTGAAGTTGAAACTCCAATACTTTGGCCACCTGATGCAAAGAGCCAGCTCATCAGGAAAGACCCTAATACTGGGAAAGATTGAAGGTAGGAGGAGAAGAGAGTGATGGAGGATGAGATGGTTGGATGGCATCATCAAGTAAATGGACATGAATCTGAGCAAACTCTGGGAGATAGAGTGGGATAAGGCAGTCTGGTGTGCTGTAGTCCATTGAGTCACAGAGAGTCACAACAAAATTAGTTTTTAATTCTATTTTTTTTCTGTATTGGAGAAAATGAAATTTCTAGGGATGCTACGTTCAAAAGCTCATCTTGTTTGACCTCAAGACTCCTCGTCTGGGTGTTTCTTGGATGGGCAGCTCATGGGGCTGTGGGCTCTTCTTGCTGTGGGGGTCTTGATGCAGCTCAGAACCATGTTCTTTCTAGTTCATGAGTAGATATGAACAAAAAGAGCCAAAGGAACAAGTCTTACTGTTTGGGACTCAACTTGGGGGAAAACGTTGGCTCTCTTGGACATTCGCACTCCTGGTTCTCAGACCTTCAGACTCAGACTGAATTACACTCCCCGTGTTTCTGTTTCTCTAGCTTATAGAGGGTAGGCTGTGGGACTTTTTGACCTCCTTCATGTGTGTGTGTGTGCTTTGTTGCTCAGTCATCTCTGACTCTTTGCGACTTCATGGACTGCAACCCGCCAGGCTTCTGTGTCCATGTACTTTCCCAGGCAAGAATACTGGAGTGGGTCGCCATTTCCTTCTCCAGGGGATCTTCCCGACCCAGAGATCAAACCCACATTTCCTGTGACTTCTACATTGGCAGATGAATTCTTTATCACTGTACTACCTCATCTCTTGAGCCAATTCCTATAATAAATCTCAATAAATATTGGTGCTCTTTCTTTGGAGAACCCTGACTAATACACTCCCATGGCATCACTGTTGTTTGTCCATCTTGCAGGGCTTCTCTACCTGCTTCTTACAACAACAGAGGAGATAAACATGGTACTTACTTTCCCAGCCTCCCTTGCAGTGAGGCATGGCGATGTGACCTGCTCTGACCAATGGAATAAAAGGAAGTTCACCAGGGACTTCTGGGAAAATGTACATCCCCAATAAAAAGACAGAGAGGCAGAAGAGTGGTTTCCAGGCCCACTCCCTTCTATCTTTGGAGCAGGTTGTGTGAGGGCATAGTACTCGGAGCTGTGACAGCCCTTTGTGACCTTAAGTTAACAAAGCAGAGAAAGAAAAGCCAACCCAGTAAGGAAGGCAGAGAAGGGAAATGGAGACAGCCTGACTCTTTGGTGACTGTTGAATTTCTGAGCCAACTCTAAAACCATTTACCTTTTTACCTGTTGATATTTGAGATCATGTAACAGTATGCTCTTCACAGGTGGCTCAGTGGTAAAGAATCCTCCTGCCAATGCAGGAGATGAGGGTTTGATCCCTAGTCCAGGAAGATTCCCTGGATAAAAGAATGGCAACCCACTCCAGTATTCTTGCCTGTGAAATCCCATGAACAGAGGAGCCTGGTGGGCTACAGTTCAAGGGGTTGCAAAGAGTCAGACATGACTGAGCATTCCAACGTACACATACAATAATATGATGTTTCAATTCACTTCATTTGCTCAGTCATGTCTGATGCTTTGCAACCCCATGGACTGCAGCATGCCAGGTGTCCTTGTCCATCACCAACTCCTGGAGTTTACTCAAACCCATGTCCATTGAGTCGGTGATGCCATCCAACCATCTCATCCTCTGTCATCCCCTTCTCCTCCCACCTTCAATCTTTCCCAGCATTAGAGTCTTTTCAAATGAGCCAGTTCTTTGCATCAGGTAGCCAAAGTATTGGAGTTTTACCTTCAGCATCAGTCTTTCCAATGACTATTCCGGACTGATTTCCTTTAGGATGCAATGGTTGGATCTCCTTGCAGTCCAAGGGACTCTCAAGAGTCTTCTCCAACACCACAGTTCAAAAGCATCAAGTCTTCGACACTCAGATTTCTTTATAGTCCAACTCTCACACCCATACTTGACTACTGGGAAAAATCATAGCCTTGACTAGATGGACCTTGGTTGGCAAAGTAATGTATGTCTCTGCTTTTTAATATGCTGACTAAGTTGGTCATAACTTTTCTTCCGAGAAGTAAGTGTCTTTTAATTTCATGGCTGCAATCACCATCTGCAGTGATTTTGGAGACCCCCCCCAATAAAGTCTGTCACTGTTTCCCCATCTATTTGCCATGAAGTGATGGGAATGGATGTCATGATCTTAGTTTTCTGAATGCTGAGTTTTAAGCCAAATTTTTCACTTTTCTTTTTCAATTTCATCAAGAGGCTCTTTACTTTCTCTTCACTTTCTGCTATAAGGGTGGTGTCATCTGCATATCTGAGGTTATTGATATTTCTCCCGGCAATCTTGACTCCAGCTTGTGTTTCACCCAGCCCAGCGTTTCTCATGATGTACTCTGCATACAAGTTAAATAAGCAGGGTGACAATATACAGCCTTGACATACACCTTTTCCTATTTGGAACCAGTCTGTTGTTCCATGTCCAGTTCTAACTGTTGCTTTCTGATCTACATACAGATTTCTCAAGAGGCAGGTCAGGTGGTCTGGTATTCCCATCTCTTCAAGAATTTTCCACAGTTTGTGGTGATCCACACAAAGACTTTGGCATAGTCAATGAAACAGAAATAGTTGTTTTTCTGGAACTCTTGCTTTTTTGATGATCCAACAGATGTTGGC